>JAJEJH010000100.1:490059-546682 GCA_026122585.1 Anacardium occidentale
GTGCTCTAACACCACCTCGGGGAACCTCTGCTCCACCCCTCTCTGCTCTGACTCCGCCTCTGGGTAGACCTCCTCTGCCTCTGAACTGCCCAACTCCCCCTCTGCTGGGCCCAACGCCAGCTCCACCTCTGGCTAGGCAATCTACCATCATATGCCCTGGCTGACGGCATATGTAACATACAATCTGGCCAGCAAGACACTCTCCTGAATGACGTCTGCCACATCTAGTACACTGTGGCAGGGAAAACTATGGTGCAGTCCTCTGCCTCTGGACACCTCTAGCTGATCTCTTGGTCGACGTTGGCCTCTTGCCCTTATCTCTATCGTCTGGCCTCTCGGTTACTCGGCTCATGGCGCCCATCCTCTGAAGACTGGCCTCTGATCTGAGGGCTCTCCCCAAAGCATCACTAAACTGCTGGGGAGGATACGGTCTGGTCAAGACATCCCTGGCTATTGTAGGATGCAGGCCATGGATGAACTTCTGCACTCGCCCCAACTCAGTCCCCGCCAAACTAGGGACAAATCTCGCCAAGGCATTGAACCTTGTGACATACTCTTTCACTGAACTAGGCCCCTGAACCAACTCAATGAACTCTTGGGCCTTCGCGTACATCAACTCTGAGCCCCGGTACTCGGCGTCAAACAACCACCTAAACTCTGCCCAGGTCATCTGCTCCTCATTGATGGTAGCCTTAGCTAGGCCCCACCAAACCTTGGCATCACCTCGAAGATGGAATACCGCAAATCTGACTTTCTCTCTTTTTGATAACGTGAAAAGGCCCATCACACTCTCCACTGACTCAATCCACTCCTTTGTCGCTGTTGGATCTCTAGACCCATTGAACTTCATTGGCTGATACGGCCCTGGCAGATGGTAGATCGGATGAAGTCGACCTGATGAACTAGTCCTAACTGTTTCTGTACTTGTAGCCTGATTGTACCCTCTGTACTCTGCTGGATACTGATACCCTTCTCTAACAAACTGCGACTGCGAGTAGTATTGATGCTGATACTGTGATTGAGACTGAAATTGTGGTTGTGACTGATACCGAGGCTGAGAAGATCTTCTCCTCGAAATCTGATAACTCTCACGCTGGGGAGGGATAACTCTGGGTGGCCCTGAAACATTCCCCACACCAGCCTACTGTAAACTCTCTCTGACCACATCCCCAATCATCTCTCTGAGCTGATCTAGTCTGATGGACACATGGGAGGTACTCTGAGATCACCACCCCTCACTCACACTCATGAGACGGACAGGGGGACTACTACTGGCTTCATCTATGTATCTAGGTACGTACTCTTCTCTATCTATAGCATCACAAGCAATTGGGGTTAGAAACACAAAACACAGAACAAAACTGAAAAGAAATACCTGACTGTACTGTGAGGAGGGTCTGGACAATGGCTGCGAAGGAGAGAAAGCAACACCACACACTTACAAACTTAAACCTCTACTGAAAATGGCACAGAGAACGCTCTGATACCAAAAATGTAAGACCCGCCGCCCCGAGTACCCCTGCTGTTGAAAAGTCACTGACCTTTTATTTAATAAACTAGAAATTGGGTACCCGAGACGGGAATCCTACGAAAAGATCCTGCTGAACTAATTTACATCACAAGCGGAAGCTGAAACTGAATCTGAAATATACAATGAGCCCAAACTGGCTTTTCATATATTTAACTGTTTTGTACATCTGTTTATACAACTGAAATATACAAAATATATACAAGACCTCACAGGTCCAAACTAAAAGAAAGTACAGTTGGAAGTGTGTGTGGGGTCCTCCTCGCCAGCCTCAGTCCACCCGCTCTTCGCCAGCAACTAACTAACCTGAAAAGGAAGGAAGAAGGAAAGGGATGAGTGATAAAGATCACCCAGTAAGCATTCCTTACTTCCCTCACCCAAGCAAGCAACACAAACAAGCACACATACCTGGCCTCGGCCTTAATCATGCATCTAGTCGCTTGTGGGTGCTGAAACTGATTACTGGATATCTGTTATCTGGTTACTGATTTCTGATTATCTGATTAATGCATGTCATGTTATGCTAAACTGAAAAGAAATAACTACTGATGATGCATGTGTCTGAATAGTCTATGTCTGTATGTACCCGAAGGTACCTGCTATGCTGATCAGGCTGATGAACACAGGGATTCGGCATCCTGGCCAAGTGGGCTGAACATTCTAGCTACAGGCTAGAAAGCTGAATCTGAAATGCTGAGCAGACTGACTGGTGTCAGAAAGCTGGGTCCCACAGATGCCCCTTCGAGTTTACCCCAAAACTATAACCCATACATTGGGTTCTGACTGCTGAAATCTACTGAATTCGGATCCCTAGATCCTCATTCAGGTTATATGTTGTGTCATGCTATGCATATGCTGCATTCTTATCTGAAATCTGAATTATCTGATGATTAATGGCCTTTGGATGGGTTACTAAATCTTTAATAGATCAATTTCTGCCTTTTTTGGAAAATCTGACTGACACATGACCGTGCAAGGAAGGCACACGGTCGTGCGGCACACACACACGACCATGCAGGGCAAGGGCATACGGGCGTGTGCCCCAGCACACGGGACCGTGCGCTGGCCGTGCGGCTGGACGTGCAGCTCTCGGGAATTTACTGTGCACAACACGCAAAAATGGGACACACGACCGTGTCCCTCAGGACACACGGTCGTGTCCCTGCGATCCAGTGCACACGGCCGTGTCCTTGCAAAAACAAGGGCACACGGGCGTGTGTCTGCGGGCACATGGGCGTGCGCCTTGTCTTGCTCAGACATGGCTCGCCTGCAATTACTGGAAACCATCCAATTTCTCATCCAAACTGAAATTAAATGCAATCAACCATCCAAGGCACTTCAATAGACACATATCATGCATCAATTTTATCTTCCATCCATTTCTACTGAATTCACCATGGAAACTCAATCATTTCTCTCACATCACACACACAGCAAGGCAAGCATGGTATTGGATGGAAAATAATCATCTCAAGCATCATATATTATCACATATACTCAATCAAACATGCTGAAAATGGAAACACACGTTTCCAACCACAACAAACATGCATCAAAGCAAGCTGGAAGCACTGGAAGAAGTAAGAAACACTTACCTCTTGACATAGCTGCAGGAAAACTATAACAAGTTAATCTCTCTGCTCTCTTGCTGGATTGGGAGCTGCTGGAAACTGAACTTCTCGCCTAGGGCTGGGAGCTGTTGGAAAGAAGAGAAACACTGGCTGAAAATGGGTGAGAAATGAAATAACTCTCCCGTCTCTCACACTTAAACCCACCTGCACGGGCGTGCAGGTTTGGTGCACGGGAGTGCACCTGGGAAAATGAACATAGTTCATTTCCTGTGCTTCGCATGATTAAAACCTCCTTAAAGGCATCATACGAAGGTCACACAGCTCTGGAAAACTGTCAACTCGCCCCTGAACTCCACTAGACCCCCAATCTATCTTTGAATTCTATTTTTAACCCCAAAACTCTACCCCTAAGGGCTTTTCTAAAACTGGGATGCTACAGTTTCAACCTCAAGAAAAGAAATCTAACCTGGAGGAACTCATGACGAAATTTATCAATAGTGCT
Organism: Anacardium occidentale; assembly: GCA_026122585.1. NCBI lineage: Eukaryota > Viridiplantae > Streptophyta > Magnoliopsida > Sapindales > Anacardiaceae > Anacardium > Anacardium occidentale. The sequence goes on from JAJEJH010000100.1 coordinate 493,661, forward strand.
GAAACAAGATTTTAGAATCAAGAGGCATCCATCAGAAACCTTGAGGTGCAAATGGGACAATTGGCAAACATAGTAGCTGGGAGAGCACAAGGCACACTACCAAGTGATACTGAAACAAACCCTAAGGAATATGTCAAGGCCATATCACTTAGAAGTGGGAAAGAACTGAAGGGTCTTGAAGAAGAAAAGCCTAAAGAAGCCAAAGAAGAAAAACCAGTGACAAGAGAGGTGTAGAAAAAGCCAATAGAGATCAAGCCTCTTTTTCCTCTTGCATACAAGAAGAGGCAATTGGACAAACAATTTACAAAATTTTTGGAGATATTCAAGAAACTTCACATTAATATTCCTTTTGCAGATGTCTTGCTCCAGATGCTAAGTTATGTAAGATTTCTAAAGGAGATCTTATCTAATAAGAGGAAATTAAGAAAGCGTGAGACAATCAAACTAACAGAGGAGTGCTCTGCCATTCTCCAAAACAAGTTGCCACCAAAGCTCAAAGATCTAAAGAGTTTTTCTATCCCACGTACTATTGGCTCAATTTCTTTTTCAAATGTTTTGTTTGATTTAGGAGCTAGCATCAATCTAATGCCTTTGTCCATTTTCATAAAATTGGGATTAGGAGAACCATAACTCACCATAGTGTCCTTATAATTGGTGAATAAATCGATCATGTATCCAAGAGGTATTGTGGACGATGTGTTGGTAAAGGTTGATAAATTTATATTGCCTATAGATTTTCTTGTGTTGGACATGGAAGAAGATGTTGAAATACCTTTAATTTTTGGAAGACCATTCTTAGCCACTGAAGGGCGCTAATTCATGTGAGAGAATGAACTATGAAATTAAGAGTAGATGATGATACTACAACCTTTAAAGTGTATAAAGTCGTAAATCCTTCTAGTGAAAAAGAAACATGTCATAAAGTGGAAGAGAGTAAGGGACGAATAGATCCTAGGAATGACAAAGCTCAAATTGATCAAGACAAACCTAAAAAATGGCGAGACCAACAACCTACAAAGAACAAATTTGATGGTGGCCAAAAAGGATTCTTTTCTAACTCCCAATATTAACCCTTTCCTCAAAAGTTGAGAGCTTGAGGTACTGGTCCATTCATTGTCACAAAAGTCTATCCTAAAGGAGCTATGAAGGTAAATCACAAGGATAAAAGCATATATACGACCAAAGGGCAACAATTGAAGTATTATAAAGAAAGCGGATGGAGAAAAGGCAAAGTCTTTATCCTATTGAATGATCCGGCCTAAGAAAATCACTATCAAGTCAAGCTAAAAACTATAAACAAGTGCTTCTTGGGAGGTAACCCAAGTTGTATCCTTTATATTTCTTTATTATTTGTTTTTCTTGTTTTAAATTTTTTTTGTCAACTTGATGTAATCTAACAATATTATTTGAGGTTGTTTGTTATTAGCATTGGTTGTGGAGAATTTTTCTGAGTTTCAAATCTCGATACATAAGTGAGCAAAGACACGTCACACAAAATAAGGGAAGTAGTTCTAACTTTTTACTTTTCTCATTTGCCATTGAGGACAATGTCGACGATAGGTTGGAGGTGAGGAAAAGTTAGAATGAGATTGCATGCATAGCAAAATTAGTGACATCAGTGACAATTTTTTTTTTTTTTTTTAGATTTTGTTTTGTTTTAGTGTATGTGTGTCGAATTAACTCGTATGTCTATGATTATACATAACTATGATGAATGATTGGTATATGATAAGCTAGCTTCGTTTGATTTAGAAGTATGAAGAAATACATACTACGAAATTGAAGCTTTCAGGTTTAAGGTATGTATGGTTAATGATTAAACTTAAGGAGTTGTTTGTGTGTTGTGTTCATACTTGCAAGTGACAAATTTAAAAAAACCCTTAGATGGACCTGAAGATTGTTTGAACTATGGTTGAAAATGCACATTGCTTAGATCCTTAGATAGAATGCATATATAGATGAAGAAAACATCAAGGGCATAAACTAAAATTTCAACTACTTCAATGTCTTAGTTGCTGAGTAGGTTGGGGGTTAGCATGTCCACCATGAGTGACCCTTGAGTGGAAAGTGACTAGAGATAAGAGTATGCAAAACACCTTAGGTATGTAATTAGTTAAGTAACCGGGCAATGATATTACAAATATCGATTGCTCACATAAAAAGACTATTTCACAATCTAAGGAAACCAAATAAAACCTTGAAAAATTATGTATAAAAGAAAAGGACAACAAAAAAAAAAATGTTATTATTAGGTATGATACTTAATAAGGATAAAAGTAATGACATCTAAGGTCAAAGCATTGTTACCAATAGATCAAGGGAAGACAATTGAATGGTTTGTCTGAGGGAACTTGTTTATAAAATTTGTTTTCAGTCACTTGTATATGTGCATGCATGCATAGATATATTCTAAAAGTTTGGTTGATGGTTTGTGCATGAAATGGATGTAAGAGTTGATAAAGTAGTGGTGTGTTGTTTTGAAATATTTTTAAGAAGAATGAAGTTAGTAAGTTATGTACTGATTATATGTTGTAGTTCATGAGACAATTGTACAAGTTAAATATTGTGTTGTTGCAATATTATGTGCTTGCTATTGTGGCACCGGTTTTTGCCACGCCAAGGGAGGACAGACTTACCATTCTTGTTTAACCACCCTAGACGTGGTCAAGAGAAGCGCATAACGAGTTTTTGGCCCGCTACAGAGTCTATGGAATCGCCACCCGGGAGTAACTCCGGGAGAATACACATCGGTGAGGATGGGCGATTTATGGATCCCTTGCAAAGGACCCAACTACCCCTCACCTGCCCAATGGGTCGGGTTCAGAGAGTCAGGTACGGCAATGGGAAGGTGTTAGGCACCCATGCCGCCCGGCATGAAAGCCGGCCTCCACTATTGTGGTTCGTTCGTTAAACACGTTACCGAGTTTAATTAAGTTTCATTCTATCACGCAATGCATCATTAATATTCACACGTATACGATAAATTATATTCATCCACGAAAATAAAATACGAAAAAGAAAATAAAAGAAAATTAAAAATTAAAAATTACAACCCTTTTTTTCATACACCCCTATACATTGGATCTAATCCTAAACAAGCCTATAAATTAAATCCCTGCAAAACAAATTAGGTTAGTTATAAAATATAAAAAACCAAATCAACATAAAAATTTAAAATAAAAATTAAAAATTACAACTATTTTTTTTCATACACCTCTATACATTTTTTCTAACCCTAAACAAGCCTAGAAATGATAAATAAATGAATAAAACTTGTAAAATGAAATTTGTTAGTTGATCTAATAAAGTAAATGAATAAATCCTGCAAGACAAAATTTGGTTAGGGTAAATTACAATTTATAAAATGAAAGAAAATAATGATAATAATAATAATAATAAAACTTTGGTCCAAGTGGAGCAGCCCACCCAAGGAACTATACAGAATTCAGACCAGCCAGCCCGCCCAAGAGAAGTAACAACATGCAGCCCAGCCAGGAACCCAATAATACATACACACATGCACAGCAGCCCACCTAAGAGAAATGACAACATGCAGCCCAGCCAGCCCGCCCAAAAGAAATAACAACATGCAGCCCAACCAGGAACCAAATAACATATACACACATGCACAGTAAACAACCACCACAGCAACAACCACATTCAATCAAATTACATGCAAGACAATAATATACACAATATGCACAGACGCACACAGGGTACCAAATTTGTATTTACAGAATATTTATACATACAATACATACAGCTCATGTACATAGCATACAATACATACTTTATATACAAACACTCAATTTACAATTCAATAATTACATAATACATATGATATATACATGTAAAATACATATAAATTAATACAACATATGCATAAAATACAATAATAAATATATTTAGTATAAACATAGTCTAAATATAACAGAATGCATGTACCAAAAAAATAAAATATAATAATAATAATAATAATAATGATAAGTAAATGAATATATAGGCGTTTTGATGTAAAATATAAAGAATAATAATAATAAAAATGAAAGCAGCGTGGTTTGAACCTGGGAGGGGGAAATAACTTGGCCACCTGCTGCCATCAAGGCGGCCCGTCTCATCCAGTTAACATGTATACAGTCTAAAATATGTATCATATGCCAATACACAGGACATACGCTTCACAGGATGTTTATCACGTACATGCACAAACGTGTAAAAAAGAAATAATAATAATAATAATAATAAAAAGTAAATAATAATAATAATAAAATTAAATAAAAAAATAATAAAAAAATAAAAAAGTGAAAAGTAAAAAAAACAATAATAATAATAAATAACCATCATAATAATGATAAATAAATAAATACATAAGCATTACAAAATGTGTATATATATATATATATACACACACATATGCACACGCGTAATAAATAAAATATTAGAGCGTAATACAATGCATGAAAATACGAATGTACAGAATAAATAAGTTATGAATACACAATAAGATAAAATAAAATAAAAGCATAAGAAGAACAAAAACGAACAAAAGAAAAGAAAAAAAAAAAGAAAAAATTGGTAATACATAAAAATACAGACATACAAAATATTCATATATGTAAAAAATGATCCCACACTTGCAAAAACACATAATACCAAATATATATATATATGCATATATACAAAAAGAAATATATATAAATTTATTAAATATAGATCCTTCAGGAGTTTACCTGAAAATTTGTTGTCCGGAATTTGTAATCGAAATTGAGTTGAGGAATAACCAGGTTCGAAAACGGATAACCCTCAGAAAATAAATTTCCCTTTTTTTTGTTTTAAACTTTTATTTCTCTGGATAAAGCTCTTTTTTTTTTTCTCTTTTTTTTGTTTTTGTTTACGCAACGTTTTCTCTCTCCTCTCACCAACCCGTTCAAAATTTTTTTTCTTCCGTATTTATAGACACAGCTAATAACTATTTTATTTTTATTTTACAAAAAGAAAAATTAAATGCAGCCGCCCTACACCCTGCCCAAAGAAAAAAACAAGCCATGCATGCGCATGGCAAGCGCAAAATGCGCTGGCCCCGCAGAAGAGAGAGAGGGAGGCTGCGCAGCAGACCGGCGCAGCCATGCGGCCATTCAGCCTTGGGCCTTCCCCTCCAGCCGGGCCAGCGCGCCTGCCAACTGGACCGCGCACCAGGCCTCCTTCCCCTCTTCTTCCTCTTTTTTTTTTCCTTCTTGACTTTGGCCGGCTGGATGGGCTTGGGTTAGGGCTTTTTCATGATTTTATGATTTTTTCTTTTAAAATAAACGCACAAATATATATATATATATATATATTACCTCATTCATCCTCAACTCAACATATCAAAAATTCCAAGTCAGCGTCTAAGTTTTTCATCATCGAGGGTAACCTTGTTAGGTCCAAAATGGGGTGTCTACAGCTATATTTTTTTTAGGGATAGGGTAAATGATGTTTGTGGGTAGTATCACTGGAAACCCTCACGAGACTATAACTCGTCCACTAGGGCCACCTAGGGGTTTAAAGGCTTGTTGCATATGCTAAATGCAACTGTGACAACCTATGAAAGTAGTTTAGATAGTTAATGAATGTGTTAGTTTTAATTATAGTTTTAGTTAGTTTTTGTTCCTCCTTTGTTCTAGTAAGTCACTTATTTTGCTAGGAACTAGCAAAAAGCTGGTTGGGGGTTGTGATAAGTGTCAATTGCATGTATAATTCCATGGTAAATGTATAGAGTTTTAGGTGTGATTTGACCATTTTACCCTTATTATGTGCATATTTTGGGATCAAGGGTTTTCATGTTTGGTTTTGTAAGAAATTTTGATTTTGATGTGATTTCAATAGAAATCAATCCAAAAAGACACTTATGAAGGACTAGTTGAAGGTTCGACTTTAGTTTAAAGAAGAATGAGCAACTAGAGCAAAGACGGGAAATGAGAGTATTGCGTGCCACAGCAGAAAAACAAGGATTTTTAATATGTTTGAGTTCTGTAATGAAAACATGGTCTTCACTAAAGTTGTAGTGGACATCTCAAGCTTTTCAAAAAGCTATTATGGAGAAAAATCCGAGCTTGTTTGGTCCCTCAACCGTTACTGCAAATTTAGGTCTTCTTGGTGAAATTCTATGTCTGACCACTGAGCACTAAGATAGTCATAACTTGAGATTCTGAAGCATAAATGAGGTGATTCAAAATTCGAATGAAACTAGACATCTAGAGCTACAACTTTGATGAAGACAAAAATTTTTGATTCCAGAAGCTACATGCCGCGGCATTATGCCACAACATAGGGTAGTGCAGGAGGTGCATAAAAATTCTAGAAGCTGCATGCCGCAGCATTAGGCCGCAGCATGCAGTCCAGAATCTTCATGCCCCAGCATGATGCCATGGCATGGCCCAGGAGCAGCAGGTAGAACCTTCATGCCGCAGCATCATGCCGTGGCATGGGCAAAGTTTTGCAGAATTTCACTAGGAGTGAAATTCTTCTCTAACCCTAACTATATATATATCTTTGTAATTTTAGGGAAGGGGAGGGTCGTCCTAGGAGAGTTTTTGAGAGATTATTCACATACTTTTCAGATATTCAACATTTTATTTTGGGGATTCAATCAAAAGTTTTTCGGATTGCAATTGTGAGAATATTTTTCATTAACTTCAATAAGAGATTCAACACTTCATCTGGTTTTGTTCTTATTTCTCCATTATGCTTATGCTTTGTTTGAATCTCATTGCTTATTTGTGTTTAATGATGAACTAAACAAATTCTTGCTAAGATTAGGGCTAGCTAATTCATGAATGTTGAGTGTTTTTCGAATTTAATTTACGAACATGTTATTTCATGTGAGTTTGCATTCTGAACTTAATGCCTATTAAAAACTTGACCAATTTTAATAAGATTTTTATTGTGTGATTGAGACCGAGAGGTGATATTGCATAAAAGCAATGAGAATACGAACCGTGGATTAATTAAATATAGAGATATATTTGATAATACATGCAATAGTCGTAGACACAATAGGCTTGTGCTGAAAGCTCGTGGATTCCATAAAACTTAATGCATTTTCATCTAATTTAACCTAGATAGAGATATTTAGGTTATTAGATTGTTAAATAGGATTAATATTGCTTGAAAAAGAATATTGATCAATTTAAGGAATTCCGCTGTCACATGAATAACATAAGATATATACATATATGAAAAACCTACATTGTAGTGAATTAGTGATCTTAACACCATTTCACATATTGTTATTCGATTTACCTTGGCGTGCTTATTAATTGCTTGATTTTATTTTAGTTTTAGTTTTCATATTTATTTTCGACTCGTATTCGATAGTTTAGATAATGTTAGGAGTAATGTCGTCTTAGTACTTGCTTACGCGATCCCATGGATACAACACCCTGAATGCTTCCCGTATTACTTTGAACTAGTACACTTGCTAGAAAGTTAGGGTTTAAACTTTTAACGCATCATGTATATCAAACTATCAAGAAGAGGTAGAACATGTAAATCCTGTTTAAAATTACGTACATTCCAAAAAGCATACAAAACAAAGGTTTATGGCTCACGTACTAGGCACTATAAACATACATAAGAAGAGAAGCAGTCATGTATCAAATGAAATAACACACGTACAGATGTATGTGTAAGGCACACATGCATTGTATCACCTAAGGAATTTAATAAAATTCCAAAAGCACACATGCCCATGCACATAGTTGAAAATTTTGTAAATGCATCAGCATGCATTTAAGGTGCATGGTTATGAATGGCACATATGATGCTTCTCACAACACCATATGCCATGACAAAACAACCCATATATGGACGTGCATCTAAAATACATAGGTGTGTGTTGGGTATTTCCCAAGAACTTCAAAAGCCAAGAAACCTTGGAAAATTCTTATTTTTTGATAAGTCATCACTAAAATGTAGCAATATGACACAAGTGTCATACCACAATTTATTGACACTCTTACTCAACAAGACAATACTTTATGAAAGCAAATTTGTGCAACAATATGAAAGCAACTATTCAACCATGTCTTTACCATAACTAACACATCAAGCAATTCATCAAAGGAAAATCAAGAGTATAATAATCAATACATATAATAACATATTTGTTCTTATTTGATCTTACATTGATCATAACAATAAATCAATCAATCATCATTTACATTTTCAATGTTATTGAACTCAAAATAAACTTATAAACCATGTTCATTCATCCCACAACACAAGTAAATATGCAATTTTCATTTCAAATTGGCTTTGATACCTCTACTAAAATTTAAAGGATGTGTTGTACAAGCATAAATGCAATAGAATAAATAACAAAAATTTTCTTCTGTATTCATTCAAACATACTATATCAATTAATATGCATAAAAACAGTCAATATACATACACGAAACATTCTTGTCCTAAGAGAACTTGATAATTAGAAATAGTATCAAATGAACCATGCAAGGTTTCAGACATACCTTTAATATAATAGCTTTACCTATCTTTACGTAGCTTAGATCCACCATATGTACATACTAATCATTAGTAGTTTTTCTATCTCTAATATCATCTAAAAGGTTTGATTTGATTGATAATATAGCCAATAACCTATTGACTACCTCAATTTATTGTCAAAGGATTTCTTGCTATAACTTTCAATAAATTATAACTTAAGAAACAAAGACCTTCCAACTTACAAAATTGTTATAGCAAAAACCACAATTGCCAACTCCAAGTTGTGATTTAGGTACCTGAATTCATAATATTCCAACTATCAAGAGATGTAAATAGTCACCTTACCCCTCTACATTAACACTGCTCTGAATCCCTAATGGGAGACATCTATATAACTATCATACTTTTCACCCTCAATTTGAAAATTCAAGACTAAAACTGATGTCAATCTCTTTTTCAACACAAGGAAACTCTTTTAACAATCATTAAACAACCACTGAATATAGTATCTTTTTTAGTCAAAGTTGTTAACTTATAAAGCCTTTTATAAACCACTTCTATAAGCTACCAATCCAAGAAAACCTTGAACTTTTTTTACTATCTTCGATCTTTGCCAATGTAACACTTTTATATGATACCTATACGTAATTTATAAGGCTATTAGCGCTATTTTCTAAAGTTTTATTTTTTGAAGTTAGAACGAATTAAAACCTAAATAAGGTTGGAATCAAGGATACTGCTTTGATCAAGTTGAATTGGTCCAACCTATATAAGAAAGGCCTAAGTATTAATTTCATATAATTATTTTAAAAAAAGAGATAAAATAAGAAAATGAGATGACCAATAGGAATCTTAGTATTACTAAAGAAAGGAGATTATTCAAACAAATGTTTATATAAAGTTAGAATTTTTTTTTTTTTTTTTGTTACATGGTTTGAGAAGAAGTAAACCACCTTTGCATCTTAGAAGCCTAGACATTTAAATCAAAAAGACCAAAGGAAAGAAAGAGGAATAACCACCGATGGCTAAAGGAAAGACCATCGATAACAATTTGATTAAAAAAGAAAAAAGTGACTGTAATGGTAATCTTGGTGGAAATTTTACATGTAAGGTAGCCTCTTTTCACCTTGTATGTGTATGAATCTTGACTTGATTTATGCACATCTCTATAGTCATATACCGTGTAAGAGGATGTGTTTAAAGAGGGGTGTTACATTTTTTTATATCAAAGCACATTCTTAGAATTTAAATAGTGTTCAATCATAGTGTCTTAAAACTATAGAGTTTGTAAGTAGGGAAACCTAATAATGAGGTTTAAAGGACCATTTAAGTTTATGGCACATATAGTTAACGTAGCTTACTAGCTTACATTACCAGTAAGCATGGACCACATTCACAATATGTTCTATGTGTATTTTTTATGTAACTATATGTGAGATCAGTTTTTGCCATGTCAAGCTAAATTGATTTGATTGATGCCACTTGTCTTTGGTTTCCTTAAACAAAGCCAAAGGAATATGTACAAGGGTTTTGTCTTAAGTGAAGCTTCGAAAATAGAGTTGCCACTTGAGAGTTATCCTAGGAAAGATAAATCAATGAAGATAAATGAATTTAGGAATCCTTAGCAAAGAACCCAACCATCTACACTTGCCTAATAGATGAGTTGGTGAGCTAGATATAACATGAAGAGGTGTTAGGCACCTACACCATTCACTTGGAAGACTGACCTTGACTCAGGTGATTTGTTAAAAAATGTATACGTATTTTGATTTGATTCTTATTTTATTTATACAAATGCATTACAAATAATCAAACATCCACAAAAGCAAATAAACGTCTACCAAAAAATAAATAAATTTATACACCCCTAAACAAGCCTATAGAAAATTAAATTTGAAAGTACAACCTTTTGAATCCTAAACAAGCCTAGAAAAATAAAATTAATATTACATGCCAATTTCGCACAGATGCCTATACATTAACTAGGAAAATCATAATTACATTTACATCCAAAATTTCTACACAAACCTATGAAAAGTTAGCCATAAATCTTCAATTTAAACAATAAATTAAAATTCATACACCCTTAATCTACACATTCACCCTTAATCTATAAAAAATATCCCACATGCACCCTTAATCTAAGCTTAATTAGGATGCATACATCATTAGGCTAAATACTATAATATACAGTAGACCCTACAGAAAAAAGGGTTAATGATTTAGTCTGATTTAGGCAAAATAGAACTCGAGGCCTAATTTATCCTAATAGGCTAAATGCAACTATGGATGCATATTACTCAGGTGCATCTATGAAATGATTGTTATGTTTGCTTACTGATCATCATGCATTCACACATGTATTCTACAATTCAAATAGATGATGATATACATGTAGGTCATATAAGTGAATTAAGCTAGACTTATGAGTGGCCAAGTTAAATTTTATCTGCCTAGAGCCCATCATTTGAGCAACACATGATCTACCTTTAAAAAGTGTGTAGACATTCGAGAGATGAACATCTATGCATTTATTCATGTCTATTCACCCGTTACTCAAACCAAACCAACATAAAAACATACAAACTTTCAATGACATCCACTTATTACAAATTCATATGATATCACGTTATTATAATTATTTGTAGCAAGATAAGTGAATATGAAATTATTCTTATAACATTTTAACAATTTCATGCATACGTGCGAAGGGGCGATGTTAACATGTTCATAGACATATACGCATGAAAAAAACATATATAAATAAGGAAGGCATATGTATATAACAAGAACAACATACATATGAGCATATATACACACACATGCTATCTTGCATAAGATTATGCAATATAAATAACATATATATTCAAATGTATAAGTAGATAGTCTAGTTTTATACATGGATGACAAGTGATGTTAAATCTATACATAAGACTAGGTAGTTTGCACTTTGTGCACAAAGGATTAGATGTATTAAATGCTTGTAAAAGAGACTAGATAGAGAGGACAACCTTTTTTAGATGACCAACCTAGGTGTCTATGTCTCTAAAAGGCATGACTGATACTTGAACTAGAATAGTCTATCATTGTGGCTAGAGATTCATATGGCTAAGCTTTGTTTTAAGATATTACTTCTCTTTTTACATGTAGCTTATGGAAATAGAGATTTTGATAACTAAATAAATGATGCAATTCTGTGTATAAGTGCCTATGGATATATGTTTTCATGTGTTTTAATGATGATCAATAAAATGTTTATACATTTTAGAATACCTTTGATTTCTTTTCTTAAATGATAGTATAACAAAAATGGTAAATCCCCTTGTTTTCTTAGAAACATTTTACTTTTATATAATCATAAAAATCTTGATCTATATATTTATAATTCATAAAAGCACTTGGTTTGACATCTATTATGGATATGTTAGCTAGTCATCTACCTACAAGTGTCTACCAAGTGGGGGATAATGTCAAAAACATTTATCTCTCACACATAATTGCTTATCTACTTAGACAAAATAACCCTTAGATGCACATAAGTTAGATTCATCTACTAATCTACTTGAGAGAAAGACACGTAAGTAGTTTTTAAATCTACATGTTGATTAGGTTATTGTCTACCAATCTATGAGTGAAATGGACTTTAGAGCATAACTCATAGCTCAAGCAACTAGATTGAGGATTTTTACTGTTGAAAAAGATTTAGGGATCCTATACATTCATTTAAGCATAATGTAAGAAAATAATAAGCAAACCCACTTATAGGAATCACCCACCTGATGATTGACAATAACTACTTAATATTAAAAGGGGTTCATAATTAAGGTATACAAAGTAGTCTTTTGAAAGGGTAAACCTATTAATTTAAAATAGGTAGTTTATATATGCCCTTTACTTTATGTATTTTGTATGTGTCATATAATGATAATACAATGATTAGAGTTGAACTTATGACACAAAACTAAGTATAACAAAACACAAGAAGAAGACAACTAGTTTTGACTCAATAAGGAAAGGCAACCAAAACCACCCATAATAGACTTACAAGTGACCTGCAAATTTGTTAGAATGAAGGATTCCCTTAGCTAAGAAAAACCTACCAAATGTTTTACAAAAAATCTAGATTTAAAGGATGAACAAAACTTGTAATAGTCTTATAAGACTTCAAAATGAGGCATCCCAATGGCTAGGATACAACCTACAAGATATTCTATAGAATACTTAGATTTTAAAAACAATCGAAGCCCAAAATAGGCCTATAGCTGATCTGTATACCTCAAAAAAACAGCTAAAGCTTGTTTGATCAATTAGTGGATGGACATGTATGAAAACGCAGATATTCATCTAATAGATGTTCATGCATTATTTAAAGGTTAGTCATAAGTTGCTCAATTAAAAGTTTCTGAGCAAAAAAAAAAAGTTTATTTGGTCAAGAGTGAATAAGGAGTTATTTTTCTAGTAAATTTTATACATATCATCATGAATCTATATAACAAAAGCACGTCAGTGGATAGACATCGATTAGAAAGTTAACAAGGTGTTGTTTTTATAAAAGTATTTGATTGATGTACATCTACGGGTGTAATTGATTCTTCAAATAAAATAGATCCTAGTATCTCTTTGTCTTCATTCAAACTTGCCTACTAGTTTTTTGTCTTGCAAAACCAGTTGTAAATTATTTGGCTAGATCTAAATGTGTATGTATTTAATTTCTGATTTATCTAAATGTGAATATGTTTAAATTATTGTTAGGTTAAAGTACTTATATTCTTATTTTGTTAATTCTAAGTAGGGCTAGATACGAGGCGAACATATTCGGGCTTATTTTCTAGTTCGCTTCGTTCGCCCATGAAACAAGTTGAGCATACCATGAACCAAACGGAAATATGAACCCGAACTTAGAAAGACAAATAGTTCGATTGAATCAAACTATTTGTTCAATTCTAGAAATCAGAATTTCTTCAATCCTCTCCCTCAGAAATCCAGTGTTGACGATGAGGTACACCTATTCTCTCGATCCATCCATTTCTCTTCTCGTCTCAATTCGGTGTCGGTTGTAATCCAACTACAACCTCTATACGTTCACAGCAATAGTATTGAGCTTCATGAACGAACCCATTTGTGCATAGCTCGTATGAATGCGAAGCTCGAACTCCTCAAGATAGTTGTTCGTTGAACATGAGCCAAACACAGATATGTTAGGAGACCCAAACAAAGCGAACCCGAACAACCTCATGTTCGCATTTGGTTTGCTTCGTATCCAACCCTAATCTAAGGGTGTATGATTACATTTCCTAGGTTTGTTTTACAATTTCAAAATAATGGGCTATAATTTTTATTTCTTAGTTGATGTATAGGAATTTGAAAACAGCTTGTAAATTAATTTTTAAATTTTCATAGACTTGTTTAAGGGTGTATGTATATTTAATTTTTTTACTTTTAGTGGATGATTTACTTTTTATGATTATTAAATTATCAAAATACATCATATGATTAATTAGGAATTAAATCAAAATTGGTAAACATTTTCAAATGAATCACTTAAGTAGAGGTTAGCCTTTAAATTAGAATATTTATGTGCCTAACACCTTCCCATATCGTACCTATCTCACCAAACTCACATTGGCATGGTTAGATCCTTTGCTAAAGATCCACAAAGTCATTCATCTTCACTAATATATTTTTCTCTAAGTAATCCTTAGGTGGCGACTTCATCTTCTAAAGCTCTCACTTGGTCAAAACTTGAGTGTGTGCATTCTTTTGGTTTCATTTAAAGAAACCAAACAAAAAGGGGCAAAATTGATCAACCTTGCTTGATTGGGTAAAAATTATCGACACACTATGTTCAAATTCAACTTGAATTTGAATGCTATTGAGATAATAAAGAGTCTATAGGTCATACACTATAGAGTTGATGTAATTAAAGGCACAAGATTGTTGTCATATGATTATACTATTGTGCAATGTCACGTGAAACTTGTAAGATCCTTTTAGATCAGATTGAGAAGTTTGCTTTAAGGATTTTTCTTGATATATGGTCATGAACCTCTAATGTTTATGGGCATACATTTTGAAGGTTGACTAAATCTTGAAGTGTTTGAATTGAATTAGTTTTATTTAAGTCAAACTAATTCAAAATTCAAATAACTTGTTAATGTACGGGCATAAGTGCTTCATATACTACTGTACATATTAATAGTTATTAAATGTAGGAACATTTCATAGATTTCAACATATGAATAATTATAATGGTTATTAAATGCTGATGTACAATTGTAACACACTTGCAAACAAATTATAGTAGTGGAAGTTGGCCCTTAGCCCAGGCAATATGGGTGCCTAACACTTCTTCATTGTTGTGCCTAACCCTTTGAACCCACCTATTGGGTAGGTGAAAAAGATTGTTTTACAAGGAATTTACTAGTATTCTATCTTCATTAACATATTATTTCTTGAGATAATCCTTAAATGGTGACTCTTAAAGACTTCGTCATATGCTAAAAACTCATTATGCATTCCCTTTGGTCATTTCTAGGAACATGGGTGGCAAGTCTGACTCTAGCTCAACGTAGCAAAAATCAATACCATAACTCTAACAACTCTTGTAAGGATAATGCATAAAGTTGATTTTGATATGGTGAGTTTATTAAGTGCTTTTAAGTTTAATTTAGTTCACCTAAGGTATAATTAAATTCTGATTTTTTGCTAACAGGAGAAATAAGGGGTGAAGAGAGTAATAAGGGGGTAAAACTTAAATTTGAAGGGTATTAGGTTTGATTTTGTTGAGTTAAGAGCATTAGGCCAAAAATTTTTTATTTTTTAATAGGCATTAGGCCCAATCTATGTTGATATTAAAAGTCTTAAAAGGTATGTGGTCCAAATTTCTATTATAACTTTAATAGGGGCATTAGGCCTAAGTGTTATAGGAAACCCATCTAGGATTGTAATAGGCATTAGGCTTAATTAAATTGTTGTATTAAGACTTAATGGTAATAGACATACATCCTTTTAGGCCCAAGCTATCTTCTTAGGACCCTTGAGGGCATTTGACCCACAATCTTATCTTAGAATTATAAGGGCTTAAGCTCAAAAGTGTTACCCTTAGGCCCAAGTTTTTCCATGTTTATTACTTTACCTAGGTATTAGGCCTAAGTATTCCCTTGTTTGTTGTTGTACCTAGGCAGTAAGTCTAACCTATCTATCTACTATTTCTTGTCATTATATTGTTGAATTCAAATAGATTTGTTGTCTTGTTAGGTGTTTACACCTAACCAATCATGCATACAAAACATCTATCTACATGAACACATACCATGCATTCTCATATCATTATGTCTTATAGCCATTTAGTGGAAGAGAAGAGGCATGGCTAAAAGGGACATAATTGATAAATTGATAAAAATAATGAAGCAAATGGTGGATAATAAAATAAATGAGTTTGTGACTAAAAGGATAGAACCTTGATGAAAAGGCTGACATAAATAATAGACATATTTGAGGAAAACACCTTTTAAAAAAGATAAGATTGACATGTGACGAGCTAATAAACCTCGAGAATAATAAAGATATCACAACCATTTTGATGAAAGGGTAAGAAATATTAGCGATACAACTTCATTAATTGGAAAATGTTATAGTCGCAAGGGAACATGTTAGGATGACTAAGCTTAAAGACACAGGTTAAACAAGTATGATGACACAAAGACCGAGACTATTCTCTAATATCAATATGTCACTTTCAAAAATATTGGGTAGGTTAATGAGAATGGGTTTATTATAGCCAATGGTCCGATTATTGAATCTATTACCAAGAAACTATAATTCAAAGTGCATTTTTATTTTTTATCAAAGTTAAGGTTATCTTACCAACGAGTGTAAGAGGCTAACACATAAGATTCAAAACCCCATTGACACTGACAAGTTAGTCGATTTGAATCACCAAAACATAGGGTCCTATAAAACCTATTAAGGGATTTTTTGAACTTGTGACATTGAAGGGTTTTTTTTTTTTTTTTGCAATAAAAACGTGACTTAAGTATGTATTTTTAGAAAGAAAGTAACTTTAAAACTACTAAATGTGAGGATTTGAGTCCATGATCATACACACCTATATAACCTCTAGTTCCTTTGTTAAATATGTTCACTTATGATAGGTGTCTTTAAAACTTGCTTCAGATACCAATTAAGATCATAATTAGTCATATGGATACATAGAAATGATGATAGCCCTAGATATAAAACCACTTGAACTAAAAAGCTAACCACCATGAATGTTGACTATAAGGAAATCCTTTATAAGCTTGAAATTTTTTCTTAGCAAACCTTGCAAAACAATTTGTAAGCCTTTTTCTATCTCTACCTTATCATATGGGTTAGTAGAGCATTTAAGACTATCAAGGCATCGAAAATGCTAGTCCATTAGAAATGACAAGTAAATGGAAAGCAATAATACTTGCACCTTCCACCTATCAATATATGAATTCTAAGTAAAAGGAAACAAAAGAAAAAAATATAAAGAATAAAAAAATACAAAAGAAATAGAAGAAAAAAATTCTTTGTGCACATAAGGCATAAATGCCCAAGAAGCTGAAAAGAAAGTCTAATATGGCTGAAATACCTCAATGTCCAAACTTATTTCAAAAATACAAGTTATAAATGCTTTATAGACTCATTCGATTTAAACAAGCATTATTCAAATTTGATCTTAATTGCACCCTAACCTCATTATAACCATGACAAAGACTATCATATTTGTGTTTACATATGACCTAAATAATAGAGATTGGATGAACAAGCAAGCTTATGATAGAGACCCATATGTGTTGAATTTGGGCATGAAATCTTCACCCTTTCATACACTTGAGTGAATTGAGTTACATATAAGTGCTTACTGAGCTAGGTAACTCTTTTCTGAACAAAAATCTCTTGTCCCACTATTCTATTATTCAAACTAGTTGATGGGTTATCAAATTCCCCACGGTTATCAAGGAAAATCAAAGAAGAAAAAATAATAAAGAAAAAAAAAGAAATATAAAAGTTGATAGATAAGGGCATGTTCCTTTAGTCTAGGCCTCTTACCTTCTACTGATTAGGACATTGCAACATACATTATCACTATTAGCATACATATATCATCATACTTCATATATGTGCATAAGTAAGACACCTATATTTAGGCAATAATTTATTTGTTCATGTTCTCCTATTAGGGGCAATTTTATATATATTTGCCTTGCTAAGGGCATTTGTATCATTGTTCATCCATTAAGGGAAATTTTGTATATATTCTTCCTATTAAGGGCATTTGTATCATTGTTTGTCTATTAGGGGTATTTTGATTTAGTATTCACCCTAAAGTAACATTTTTATCATTGTTACAATTAGGGGCATTCCAATCTAGTGTTTGCCCCAAAGGGGCGTTTTTATCATTGTTCACTTATCAGGGGCCTTTCATTCTAGTATTCACTCTAAAGAGGCATTTTCATCATTTTTTGCCCAAAGTGGGCATCTTACATCTAAATTACCTTAAAAGGGAATTTGTGTCATGATTCACCCAAAATGGTAACTTTATGTTTGATCAACTTTAAAGGAGCATTTTTTTCATTATTCACCCAAAATGGGCATTTTACGTCTAATCATCTCCGAAGAGGCATTGTCATCTTTTTTGCCTAAAGTGGGCATTTTACGTCTGATCAACGTCGAAGGGTATTTTCATCATTTTTACCTAAAGTGGGCATTCATACTTGATCTACATAAAATGGACATTTTTGTTTGATTCGCCTCGAATGGGTAATTATGTTTCTTTTTCCCAAAGTGGGCATTTTACATTTGATTCACCCAAAGAGGGCAATTTTGTCCCAAGAGGGCAATTTTGTTATTATTCACCTAAAGTGGGTATTTTACATTTGATTCACTCAGCAAGGGCATTTTCATCATTATTTACTCGAAATAGGCATTTTACATTTAATCCATCTCAAAGGGCATTCTTATCATTTTTCACCCAAAATGTGTTTGGTTCATTGTGAAGGGGTATTTTCATCATTTTTTGCTTGAAATGAGCATTTTATACTTAATCTACCTGAAATGGGCATTTTTTTATCTAATTCATCCTGAAGGGGTAATTTTCTTTTTCACTTGAAGTGGGCATTTTACGTTTGATTCACCTAAGAGGGCATTTTCATCATTATTCACCTAAAATAAGCATAATTATTTGAACTTGCTTTCAAAGTAGGATAATCCATTATCATACTAGGTTTCTATTTTCTTTGGGTGCATCTAAGAGTAGCCTTCTAGCTATTTTAACTTGCTTTTAAAATAGGAAAATCTATTATAGTAGATTCACCACTAGGTTTTTGTTTTTCTTGGGTGAATCAAGAGTGGCCTCCTAGTTATTCATACTTGGTTTTGAAGTGGAGTAGTCTATTGTCATAGATTCATCGCTAAGTTTCTACTTTTCCTTCATACATCTAAGAGTAGTCTCTTAGTTGCTCATACTTGTTTTTGAAGTGGGGTAGTCCATTATAATAAATTCATCACTAGGTTTTTACTTTACCTAGGTACATTTGAGAGTGGCCTCCTAGTTATTCCAACTTGTTTTCAAAGTAGAGCGGTCTATTGTAGTAGGTTCATCACTAAGTTTTTACTTTTCCTAGATGCATCCTAAAGTGGCCTCTTAATTATTTAGTGCAGCATCCCAGGATTAGAAATGCCCTTTAAGGTAGAGTTTGGGGGTTAGATGTAAGATTTAACAATAGATTGGGAGTTAGAAGAGTTTAGGGGTGAGATAGTAAGTTTTCAGAGCCTGTATGGCTTACGCATGATTCTCCTTGGGAGGTTTCTATCATGCGTAGCATAGAAAATAAAGAGTTTTTATTTTCCCTTATGCACTCCCGTGCGCTTTTGCTCTGCATGCCTGTACAGGTGTGTTGAATGAGAGAGATGAGAGTTATTAGCCTTTTCTCACCTGTTTCACCCATTTTCCAGCTAAGGTTTCTTCTTTTTTCAGAGATTCCTAACTCTAGAGTTGAGATTCAACATCCAACAGCTCCCAATCCAACTAGAGAAGGAAGAGATTAGCTTGATAGAGTTTCAAATAGCTATGGCAAGAGGTAAGTGCTTCCTTACTTCTTCCTTGAGTTTTCCAGCTTGTGTTTGATGCTTGGAAATGTTTGACTGTGTTTCTAGCATACTTATGAGTTATGTGAATGATTATGTGTTGATATGTTGATGAGAAATTGCTTGAGATAATGATTTCCACCTATAAACCATGCTTGCTTATGCTTATGTGTGATTATGTGAGAGAATGGATGATTTTCATGGTGGATTGTGATATGGTGTGTTATGAATGAAATTGAAGCTTGCTGTGTACATATTGAATTGCTGGAAATGCTTGTTGTTGATTAATTTCAGTTTGGTTGAGGATTGGCAGGGTTTCTTGCAAGTTTCAGGCATATGTCATCGGTGTAGAGTAAGACACATGCCTGTGTGCCTATAGGTGGATGCCCGTGTGCCCACAATTGCATGCCCGTGTGCCTTTGCTTTTGCAGAGACACGCCCGTGTGGACGAAGTGTGCACGACTTGATTGCAAAAGGACACACTTGTGTGCTTGAGGGACACAGTCGTATGCTTGTTTTTCTAGTGAAATGCGTAGAAATTCTAGAAGTGAGCACGACCGACTGCATGGCTAACACACGGCCCTGTGCGTTTCTACACACACCCATATGCCTTTGCCATGCATGCCCATGTGTGTTCCTTGCACGCCTGTGTGCCTTGCCCACACGCTTATACACCAGCATAATTTTTCCAGAAATGATAAGCAATGAAACATAATGCATGGGAAACCAATCTAAAGGCTATAAAGCAACAGATAAGCATAAAATCAGATAAAATAATGTTGCATAAGCATTACATAGCATGACATGCCAAGGCATCAACATTATAAAGGATCAAGGGATCTGATAGCATTCAGTTTAACATTTAGAACCTGATGTCTAAGTTAGAGTTTTAGGTGAACTCGAAGGGCCATCTGTGGGAATTCAGCCTTCTGACTGTGGTCAGATCATCCAGTTTCAGCTTATTAGTTTGAGGACTAATATGTATATTCAGCTTTCTAGCATTTCGCTAGACTGTTTAGCCCACATGGCCAAGATGTCGAATCCCTGTGTTCATCAGCCTGATCAGCACAGCAGGTATCTTCGGATATGTATAGATTCAGATGCATACATATTCAGTGTTTATTCAGCATGACATGATACACATTTCATGACATAAATTAATAATTCAATCAAGAGAACAATTTAAGCAATAATCAGTATGAGCAAGCGAATGTATGAATGTTTGGGCCAAGACCAGGTATGAATTCTATTTGTCTTGTTTGCTTGGGTTGAGGGAAGTAAAGATCGCTTACTGGGTGATTTTTATCACTCATTCCTTTCCTTCTTTCTTTCTTTTCAAGTATGTTTGGTGCTGGCGAGGAGCGGGTGGACCAAGGCTGACGGGAGAGGGCTCCATATCAGTGTTTAGTATGGCCTATTAGGATTTATTATAAATTTTTGTATATACTCAATGCATATATGTATAGAAACATATATGTATATGAAAAATGTATTTTTGTGCCACCACTGTACAAATATAAATTCAGCTTCTGTATTTCGTATGTAATTGTATAACTGCAGCAGTTTTCTTTTTATAGGATTTCTGTCACGTATACTGAAATTTTCAGTCTATTAATAAAAGTAAAGAGAATATTCAGCAACAGTGATATGCGTGGCGACAGGTCCTACATTTAGACTTGCTTATTAAATAAGGTAGTCTATTATTGTAGATTTATCATTAGGCTTTTACTGTTCCTAGGTGCGTTTGAGAATGGCCTCTCAGTTGTTTAGACTTGCTTTCAAAGTGGGGTAGTACATTATAGTAGATTTATCACTAGGTTTCTACTTTTCCTAGGTGAGTCTAAGAGTGACCTCCCAATTTTTCGGACTACTTTTGAAGTGGGGCAATCTATTGTCATAAATTTATCACAAAGGTTTCTACGCACTTTTGGGCTTGCTTGAAGTGGGCAACCTAATCCTTGGAGTCGTTCAAGACTATTTCAACAAATAAAAATCCTCCCCAGACTTTGGCCCTAAAACACAAACCATACGGCCATGTTGAACACCATTCTTTAGTATATATAAAACTAACTCTTGACTCAAATTTTCCGGTCACTTCGTTGTCCAAACATACTTCACTTGTTGCCAACGATTATTTAGAATAGCTATCTCCAGGTAAGTTCTTGAGGGGAACCTCCTATGCTTGATTGTAATCTCATTACATTGATTGTCTCCACGTGGAGTAACAAATATTACTATCATATCGCATTACGGCAGACCATCGCTTTAGCGGCGTTTACACAAATGCCGCTAAAAGAATAAGGTTTAGCGGCGTTTTCCTCAAACACCACAAAAACGCCGCAAAATAGGGATTTACCGACATTTGGAAAAACGCCAGTAAATCTCATTTAAAAACGCCGCTAAAGGTTTTTATAAACCTAGTGTGCGAACTCTTCTTCTTCCTTTCCCCATTTTTCCTCCCGTCGCTGCATTTTCTTTTCTCCTGTTGTGGCCGTTGTATTCGCCAGTTTCAGGCGTGTTTTTGATGGTTTTTGACCATTTCTTCTTCATTGGAAGACGACATTTTGCTCTTCTTCACATTGGCTCTTATTTAGAGGCGAAGTTGTAAGTTTTCTGAAAATTTTATATTTATTTTTGTTTTTTATTATTTATTAAAGTATGTTAATTGAAATCCAACCGATTTGGAGGGTTGGTTTGTATGTGGTATTGAATTGGAAGTGTCTGATTGATTATTTAGAATTATTAAGTTTTGAATAAGTTTTTAATTCTAATTTTGGTTCTAATTCCTATGTTTTGAATATCTGAACCCATTAAAAATATTAAAAAGAATAATAATTCAAAGTAATTAAAAATATTAAGTTTTGGTTATAAGCTGATATTGCTATTTGTTTTATGGAAAAAAGAAATGTAGCAGACATTTAGGAAAATGATTGTGCAGAATGTAATATAATTTATTTCATTAGTAATATCTATTAAAGAATCGGCCTTAAATTTTGAAATATTATGTACCCAGACTTTATTTATTTAGACAGAATATTTTCACAGATAATTGTAGTCCAAAAGATATGATATATAAAGTTCAATTGCTCCATATGTAATAATGACTATATAGATTCTTAATTTGTCTTACAATAATGCAATTAGACAATAATACAAGTGATCCATTGCTAAGTGGATAAAACACATTTGGAAGGAATACAATATAAATTCGTCCATGAAGTGCTTGATATTTCAAGCAGTATACCAGTCCAAAAGTGAGATTAAAGTTGCTAGCCTTGAAACATATACAAGGGAATACACTTAGTGAAACCCTATCCAAGCTAAATAAAAGTTAAACATCCGAAAATAAAGGTTAAAAGCACTATTTCTCACTAAAAAAAAAAAAAAAAACAATAAAAAATCTTCAAAAGTATACAACTATGACATCAATAATTTTTTTTTCACAAGCATATAATGTCATTCCAGGAACACAATTTTTTTTACATGAGGAATACTTGAGGAAATATCTCACTTTAGAAACGAAACACCGTAGTGAAACCCATAACCAAAAGCTATTTATCTGAAAAAAAAAAAAGATTTAAGGAATAAATAATTAACCTAAGAATCACAGAAAATAAAATAAACAAAATTGAAGCAAATGAGCAGTGAAACCCTAAAATATGCATGTAATTAAATCCAATATCATATTTTGTATTAATAGTAAAAACCAAAGGAGAAAACAACAAATCAATTAAAAATTGTCTTCCAATAAGAAAAAGAAAAACTTAGGGCCATTACTTAATCATCCTTTTCGTTTCAAACACACATGAACACTCAGAGATTATATTCGAAATCCCGAAATTTTCGTAATTTTAATTATAAAAAAAATCCACACCCAACTGAGACATTAAAAGTGACACCAATCATATAATTTGACACAAAAACATAAAAATTATATAAATCCACACATGATCATACTAAAAGAAATCAAAAACAGTGAAAATTCTCTGCTTGTTAGCCAGAAAATTAGTTTACCAATTTTCTTTACTTTAGAGAGTGTTTTCTACGTAACGAAACAGAATAAAAGTGGTTAAAACACAGACCTTTGTAAATTAATATATCAAAAAATAATATAACATGTTAGGCGTTGATATAACATGTTACATGACATGTTATATGACATTAATATAACATGTCACATGACATGTTATATGACATTAATATAACTCATTCACAATATATCAAAAAATAATTTAATAATATAACATGTTACATGACATTTTATGATAAATTATTTAATATTATATGGTAGATCACATGATAATGCTTGATATACGACATATATAGAGAAATGTATCATTGCAACATAGATTTTGTAGGCATTTCAAATTTATAAGGTTTGAGAAGTTTCTAATTATTAAAATTAAAATATTATCACAATGATATATTATTTTAAATATTAATAGATATAAAATAATAATATATTTAAATAAATTAAGATATATTGTGAATGTGTCAAATGTTATGGTTAAATTGATTTGGACGAAATTGTAGTTATATTGTGAAGTGATTTTCTTTGGTTAAGTTATTTTGTGAATAAAATAACTTTTGTGGGTTTTTCAAGGGAAGCCTAGCATAGAAAAACACAACAAACATAGTTTTTTCTACAACGAAAACACAAATTTTTGGAAACTCAAATCTTTAAATAGTAAGAATAAACATTTATAATTTAATTGTCTATTCTATACAACACTTCTTTGAATACAATGTTTTTTAATCTCTATGAAATCACCAATGTATGACCCAATAATAATCTTTGCCTTTCCACACCATGTTTTATTTGTGTTTGCAATATAACTATGAAATGCTACATGGTCTGATTGATTTGGTGGTTACATTAGGTATAATTTTAACTGTGTTATTATCTATCAGTACTTTGTTATGGATACTCGCAAGTGTAGGAGCTGGATGAGTTTACCAACAGTTATCGCAGAATTTTTAGAAGGGTTGAATAGCTTCCTTGATTTTACATTTCAAGGTAAATCAAATACTGACAAGGTCTTATGTCCTTGTAGAAAGTGTGTTAATTACTACTACAAAAATCGGATAGAACTGTATGACCATTTAGTGGTTCATGGATTTATGGTTAGTTATACGACTTGGTATTGTCACAGTGAATCTATGGTCACACAAGAGTCAACCCCAAGCATCCAAGTACAAAAAAAAAATGAATACAGATAATTCCATAACAGAAATGTTACATGATGTTTTTGGGGTACTTGGACAACTTTTTGATACATGTAATCATGGCAGCGATGCAATTGAACCCAACATCGATAATACTATGATGGAAGAACATCCAGAACATTTTGTTGGAGAAAAGGAAGACTTCAGGAAGTTAACAGAAGATGCTAAAAAAGAATTATATCTAGGGTGTGAGAATTTCACTAAACTGTCATTCGCTTTGCATCTCTATAATTTAAAATGTCGTTACGGTTGGTCTAACGAATCGGTTGATGCTTTAATTAAGCTTTTAAAAGATGCTTTCCAAAGGGTGAGACACTACCAAACTCTTTTCATGAAACAAAAAAGATTATTTAAGCCTTAGGACTTAAATATGAGAAAATTCATGCTTGTCCCATTAATTGTATGCTATTCGGGAAAGAAAAAGCTTCTGATGACTTCTACTCAGTTTGTGGGGCGTCTCGGTGGAGAAATTCTAAGAGTGATTCATCTAGTGCCATAGGAATTTCTAATTTGGTCAAGAAAAAACAAATTTCGACGAAAGTGTTGTGGTATTTTCCTATCAAGTCGAGACTTCAAATGTTATTCATGTCCTCAAAAACTTCAAAGTTGATGACTTGGCATGATAAACACCGTACCAAGGATGTAATCATGAGACATCTGACTGACTCAGAAGCATAGAAAAGCTTTGACTTGATCTACTCTACATTTGGCGAAGAACCACATAATGTTAGATTGGGTTTAGCGAGCGATGGTATCAATCCGTTTGGTACTATACAAAGCACTTATAACATATCGCCGGTCTTTTTACTTCCCTACAATTTACCACCATGGTTGTGCATGAAACAACAATTCTGCATGCTCTCATTGTTAATTCTTAGTCCTTCTGGGCCTGGTAATGATATTGATGTTTACTTGCAACTTTTGATAGAGGACCTTAAAGACTTATGGGAGATAGAAGTGGAAACGTTTGATGTCTCATCGAATCAAATGTTTCAATTGCATGCAACAATTATGTGGACCATAAATGATTTTCCAGCTTATAGTAATCTCTCTGGGTGGAACATTCATAGTTGTTTTGCATGTCCTTGTTGTAATACAGAGACAGATTCCAAGCGTCTGAGGAATGGCAAAAAGTTTTGTTTCATGGGCTATCGTCAGTTTTTGGATATCACTCATAAGTCTCGCTTTGATGCAAAATCATTTGACGGGACAATCGAATTAAGATCTACTCCAGTTCCACCGTCTGGGTTTGTAATCTTGGATCAATTGAAAAATATCAAGTCCATGTACAGAAAGATGCATAAAGAAGTTACGGGGGTCAAACCAAAAACATGGAAAAAAAAAGTATGTTCTTCTACTTACCTTATTGGCAATCACATTTAATAAGACATAATCTTGATGTGATGCACATTGAGAAAAATGTTTGTGACAATGTGGTGAATACAATTCTCAATATTGATAAAAAGTCAAAGGATAACATTCATGCTTGTCGGAACTTGCAAAAGATGAACATGTGTTAGGTGGTAGCTAAAACCCAAAGTTATGCCAGTAGTAGCGACTCAAGGCCTATGTTAGGCGATATGACTTATTATAGTGCATTGACTGATATTATTGAACTTAACTATTATGATGAATTTAAGATTGTACTATTCAGATGTGACTGGGTTGATGTTACTTATAGTAGAGGGATAACACAAGACGCACAATGATTTACACTAATAAGTTTTGCTCACCTAATTCACACTAGTGATCATATACTTGATGAACCTTTTGTGTTTGCATCTTAGACTCAATAAGTTATCTTTGTCCAAGATCGAAGAGATGAACAATAGATTGTTCCTTTGCCCATAAGGCCTAGAGATACTTTTGATTTAAGAGATGTTATATCTGATGAGGGTAATATTGACGTGAATATCCCTGACGATAGTATGAATATTCTCCATTTAGCAAATCAGATAGAGACGGAGAATGATGATTTTGAGTTGGTTAGGAGTGATATAGATGACATTTTCATTGATGGGTTTACTGAGCAACAGTTATAGGATGATGATGACAATGTTAGTTAAGGTTAACTCAAATTTTATCTTTAATATGTTATTGATTTCTTTATCTACATGAGGCAACCTTTTATATATGTTTCTTTTTTTTCTTAATTATTTACATATGAATTTATAAATAATGAGAACTTTTTTTATAGATTACAGCTAAAAAATGTCGAGGAAAAGAGATATACGAACGGTCTTCGAGGGGCAATCCTCACAAAACGTTAAACCACCAAGTCAACATCAAGATAGCACCCCAGCCACAGTTGGTAAAAGACAACATGGTATCCCAAGTTATGACATTTTATAATCAAGCACCATTGACTGATATGTTATTTTTTCCCATATGTGTTACAGGTCAAGACTTAGAAACAAGACAAAGGGGACCAACTTAGATGTCGAAACTTTGGAATATACCTCCGGGTGAGAAGGTCACAGTGTAATTTAGCGATATGAACCAAGGAGTAAGATCCGAAGCTCATGTGTTAGCTAGTTTTCTGGGGACTTTGGTAAGGAATTGTCAATTGCTCTCTTTAAGTATACAAGATTGGAGGTGAATTTCGACATCAGAGAAAGAAAGAATTCTTGGATTTGTTAAGGTAATATTACATTATTGTCTACGTATACTATCGCCTTATTTATTGTGGGCCCAATAACCCAATTTAATACTGTATACTTTTTTCCAAGCAAGGTTTATATACCTTCCAAAAAGAGACAAATGGGTGTTACAGTCTCTAGATAAGAAATGGAAAGACTATAAGTATAACCTGAAAGCAGAGTACTACAAATAGTATCTGAATATTGATGACCTTGTCAACAATAAATCGAATCAAATTTCACGAGACTAGTGGATGGCTCTCGTAACACAGTGGCATTCTGAGTAGGGGCGAGTAATATAATTTTTTCTTTTTCTTTTCTAGTTACGTAATGATGAATTGTATCTTTTTATTAAATATTTTCTTTGTTTCAAAGACGTAGCGGAACAAATAGAAGAACTCGTTCTGTTTAAACAATGCCACATACTGGAGGAACAAAGAGTATAGCGCAATTAATGAATGAAATGGTCAGTTTTCTTGCTCTCATTATTAATCATATGATTAGGTCTTGTTGTAATTGTATCTTTCTACATCCGAGAAACAGACATCAAGTGGTGAACAGCCGTCACGAGCTAAAGTGTTCATAGCCAGCCATCAGAATTGTAAAGATGGGAGACCAATTGATCAGGACTCTGTACACGCAATCGTAAGTTTAGTTTCTATTACTTTATTTGTGGTTGTGACAAATTTCGTGTAATAAGACATTGCTTTTTATAATGGGTTTAGGAACTCCTCCAAGAAAAGATAAATGAGTTACAAAGTTCTATCCAAGAGTCAAATGTAAGTCTTCCAAAGATGGAGGATAATGCATTTGCTCAAGTGATGGGACTAGAAAGATATGGTCAAGTGCGTGGATTAGGATTAGGTCCAACGCCTAGCATGTACAGGGCATTGGCATCGGCATCGACATCGACATCAACATCAGCATCAACATCTCACCACTCAGGCGACCCTTCAAGTGTGAATAATGAGACAGACGATAGAATAAGAGTATTGGAAGATCAAGTGAGAACACTGCAAGAAGCACTTGGTAGCAGGATGAACACAGTTGAATCTCAGTTGTCCAGGATTTGTGCATCATTGGGCTTGCCACCAGAGCAAAATGACGAGCCACCTAGTGTAGAGGTAATGTTTACAGTATATGTTCATATAACAAATTTCTTCAAATCAAGTAATTATATGAAAATTACTATCCATAGATTTTTCATTTCTGTGTCGTAGGTACCTCATCCATCAAGTAACCAGCACTCTCCAGATGAGAACTAGTAAGTAATAACTTTTGTGTTATGGTGAATTGTTTTCTATGTTCGAGAAATATGTATTGGTGAAATCCAACCGATTGGAGGGCTGGTTTGTATGTGGATATGAAGTGTTGAAATTATTTGATGTTTGTTTTATTTGTTGTTGGTTTTATTTGTTGTTTGAAATCCATGTGGTTTTATGAGATATAATTATATTTTATGTCTTCGTTAACTCTAACTGAAGAAGTTTACTGACACACTTTGTTAGAATTTCTAATTTTGATGCATTTTGTGTCATTGTCCTTTTGCATTACTCATAATTATCTGTTTTTGATTACGCTTATTTGTCAATAATATATTGTGCTAAATCTTGTATCTTGTGGTTGGGATCATATGTTGGTACTATGTTGGATCTAGATAATGCATAAATAAGGATAGAATTCTTCATTCTATTTTTGATATGAGAATATTTTATACTTATAATTATATATTGTTGATACATCTATTTGCATACAACAAGACTATTAACCAAATAATTCGTATAGTTTTGTGTTTTATTCTACATTAGGTGACCATTAATGGACATTGTCTGCTATTATTGTATTTCATTCTTCTAAAATCTTTTAACTTTTTTCGCAAGGCATAATATAAAAAGTTTTGGCTTCAACAAGCTTCACAATAATTCTCAAATAAAGTATCTAAACAATATTATGATTAATAATTGTATTCATGTACGATAATAATTCTGATAATACTTTTTATTCAATATTTTATTAATGATGTTACAAGTATTTTGTGTATGTATTTTTAGACGGTATTGTTTTGCGTATATTGTTATTAATTTATCTATTAAGTTTTGCATGATGTTTATTATAAGCAGGAAGTTTAATCAATAATCAGGGAAAAAAGCTTATGAAACTGGTAAAAAATGCCAAAAAATGATTATAAAAAAACGTCGCTATAACTAAAAAAACGCCGTTATAAACTCCAAAAAACGCCACTATAAGCTTAAAAAAGCTAAAAACGTCGCTAAAAACATTGCAAACCACTGTAAATTATTATAAAACGTAAGATTGTTACGGTAAGGAAAAAATAAAAAACGCCGCTATAGGATATTAATCCCGAAGGAATATCGCGCTCCAAAAAAACGCAAGAAATAAATTAGCGGGTGTAGAGGAATTTACCAGCGTTTTATAAACGTCGGTAAAACCTTTAGCAAAACGGCCATAAAAACACCGGCTTTTAGCGGCGTTTTTTGGATGGTTTTATTGGCGTTTTTTAAAAACGCTGATAAAACTTTTACCGACGTAACTTATAGCAACGTTTGGACAAACACCGGTAAGATTATTTGCGATGTTTATAAATGCCGTTAAGACGCAAAAAAAAAACGCTGCTAAAAACTCTTTCTACAGTAGTGTCGTCTGCTTTAAGGAGGGGGATGATTGATAGTGCATGAAATGACCACTCGTGATACATTTATGCGAATTACATACTCAGGCATGTATATTGTTAATATCTCATGGTTTGAATGATAACACGTTGCGTACATTAGTTTTGTTGCCTGTTTCATGTATTATGTTAGTCCGTTATTAAGTAATTCACATGCTATTAATTTATTACGGTGACGTGCTAATGCCATATTAGTGATTAAATTATATCAACTATTGGGAACTAATATATATTGTTGATGTGGAATTATGGTCATTTAATTGAAATCATATACATTGATTTTGGGGCGTGAAAAGCATGTCATGTTGTGTGCATTCTTTCGAAGAGGCTCTAGAGTGCAATTCGAACGGTCCACAGATGTTCAATCCCATGAGTATCCACCCACCGATCGTGGAGCGCAGGTGGGGAGCTTCGCAAATCCTTTTTTTTTTTTTTTTTTTTGCATGCATGCATGCATGAATTGAGTGCCTGGTATTATTACTTTGATATACGGCATGATTCGTAATTTGTTGAGAACAAAAATTAATCTGTGAAGCTGAGATTGATTTAAATTGAATTGTTTGATAGAAATACCTATGTTTTGTTTGTTTTTTTTTTTGGTCATGTGTTTCCTGTGTTGCTAAATAATTGTACGCGGAGACATTGAAATTTTGTGGGAAAGTGGCCAAAGGACAATTTCCCACCCATAGTTTGAGGTGGGGACAAAGTCCCACTCGTTTAAGTTTAAAAATTTGGATTCCCACCCATCACCTATTTTTTTTATTAAAAATAATAAATATACAGTAATAATCAGAAGTATTTTTATCTTTTTAATATTAAAATTTTAGAAATTAATAAAATAAATTTTATATAAATATAAAATTTTAAAAAATTTTAAAAAAATTTTGAAATTCAAAAAACCCAACAGCCACCGCCGCCGGCCGCCCATAATAGAACCAGGTGGCCATTTCCAACCACCTGGTTCCAGGAGAGGCCACCGCCTGTTTTGATAGAAATACCTATGTTTTGTTTGTTTTTTTGGTCATATATGTTTCCTGTGTTGCTAAATAATTGTACGCGGAGACATTGAAATTTTGTGGGAAAGTTGAAAAAGGAAGGACTGGCGGATGCCATATGTGTCGTCTCTATGAATAGTCTGGAGAGATGCACAACTCCTCCCATTTCAGTTGGCAATTTATTGTAATACTTATAATTACTCTTTATTGATTCTATCATCCGTCAAGCTGACAGCTCTATTTTGCATGTGATTTACAGGCTTAATTAGGTTAAACTATTGTCCAGGGTGAATGTTAAAAAGGTATAACAACTTAATTTATTCTTTTTATCTTTCTTATTATTTTGTGTGCTTGATTTACGAATGTTTGATTAAATTTTACATTGTACGATAAAAATAGAACTAAATTAAATTTGATGACATGTTTAAAAATAAATTATAATAATGAAAATCGATTTTCAGATCAAACGATATAAATGCTAACATATTTTTATATTGTATCTGATTTTTTGAACCAACTGAATAAGTGAGAGAAGTTGAGTCCATTGCCAAGAATCCACTAATCATCCCTTCTTTTTGACATGTATTTTTTTGAAGAAATCCTTGAGTCAAGGAGCTAATTGGTCTGACTCTTCTATCATGTCAATTTATGCAAATTGAGATGAGCTCATAAGAAAATCAAGTAATATAAAGAAAAAAAACTATTATTATAAAAGAAACTAATAATTAAATTGGTGTGACTCTGCTATCATGGCAATTTATGCATGTTAAGATGAGCTCATAAGAAAATCAAGTAACAAAGAAAAAAAAACTATTATAAAAGAAGCCGATAATGAAATCAGTTTAATTAGGTAATATCAAATTCCAAAATAGTGTCTGAGTGATGCAAATTTAGTGTCCAGTGAAATAAATTGATTTATTTAATGATTGAAATTAAGGAATAGAGAATTTGTAAATTGAAACACTTTTTATCAAATGAAGAGAATAATTGATATTTAAATTTTTTTTATTTTTATTATTTTATTCAATATATTTTTTTAATTTTCGAATTAGTTTAAATCAAATCGAATTATTTTAATGTTAACTTTAATCTAATGGAATTTTATTCAAATTAACTCTAAATGATCCTAAACTATTTTTTGTCTCAAAAATTATAATCTTAACCAGTTATTTTTTATGATACATATATCAAATTAATAAATGATCTCAAATTTTATCCCGTCCGCCCTCAAAAAACAATCTAATTTCTTCATCTTACAATTGTTGGCTAAATAAGAAAAATCATTGAAAAAAACAAAAAAAAGGTTTCTTGAGCTTTAAACCGGCATTCTCTGAAGCGGCCTGACTCAGTCAATACATATAAGTAAAATTCATAAACACGAAGGACGGAGGGAGTTTGAATTTGATTGAGCACGATTCTCTGTTTCTCTATACTCTTGTTTCCCACAGATATCCTTCTCGACACCCTAAAATCCGACATGGATCCAAATCCCAGAAAATTCCCGCTTCTCTCTTACGTTATGGCCGGTCTCCCCAGCTCCGGACATAGAACCCCAACGGCCTCCCCCACCTCCACCTTCACCTCCAACGCCGAATACGACATCGAACAACCCCATCCCTCCTCAAAGATAATTGTTGATCGAATGCCTCATTTGTCTGACCCCCAGCTTATCTCCTCCATGAGGCACGCTATTAACGACGTCTACCAGACCCGATCCGTTCTCAAGGCCCTCGGTCCACGCCCTGACCACGAGACTGTCGACAACGCTAAAGCTAGACTCTCTGAAATCGAAAGCAGTCTGTCCAAATCTCTGGAAGAAATCGTGCTAATGCCTCGTCCTGCTGAGGTGGATCGCTTGGAATGGCGGACGCACTTGGCGGAGAAAGAAAAGGAATGTAGAGAAAAGGCGGAGAAGGAAAAAACGCTGCACAAATCGGTTTTACAAGTGGATGAAATGCACGAGGCTTATGAGAAGATGTTGAAGGATGCGGAGGAGCGGTTGGTTAAGATTTATGAGAAAGCGGAAAATGCGGATGGCGGTGAGGTCTTACCTGTGAGCGAAGAAATCAATGAGGAAGTTGTGGGAGTGCTTCAAGAAGCTTCTGGAAAGAGCTTGGAAAAAGTCGACTTGTCTTCCAGACGCCTCAGGTTCTTGCCCGAACCTTTTGGAAGGATATCTGGATTGAAAGTGTTTAATTTGTCTAGTAATCAGCTTGAGGTAACATGTGCTTCTTTATTTACCTTATGAAATCTTTGATATGATTTAATTTGTTTACAATAATGTGAAAAGTGTGGAAATTATAACTATCAAAGGCTTACTTGTTCAATTTATTGAAATTTAAAATTTGAACTTGTTAGGATCATTTTCAGGTGTTGTTTTTTCGATCGTGTATCAGGTTATCCCTGACTCAATAGCTGGGTTAACGAATTTGGAAGAACTTTATTTGGCTTCAAATCTTTTAGAGTTGCTGCCTGACTCCATTGGATTATTGTACAATCTGAAAATCCTTGATGTTTCTGGAAACAAACTAAGCGTTTTACCAGATTCCATCTGTCATTGCAGGTTAGTTTATTGCTTCTTAAAGTTTATATTTTCTATTATATTGTTCTTTTAAGACTTGTAATTTGTCTTAAATGATTCAGGTCCTTGGTGGAACTCAATGCTGGCTTCAACTGCCTAACATACTTGCCAACTAACATTGGTTTTGAATTAGTGAATCTACAGAATCTTTCAATTCCTTTGAATAAGATACGTTCACTTCCAACTTCAATTGGCGAGATGAGGTCTTTGCAATTTCTGGATGCTCACTTCAATGAGCTCCATGGCCTTCCACTATCAATTGGAAAATTGACAAATCTTGAGATCCTCAATCTGAGCAAAAATTTCAATGACCTTACTGAACTTCCAGAAACCTTTGGTGATTTGATAAACCTGAAGGAACTTGATCTTAGTAACAACCAGATTCATGCTCTTCCTGATACATTTGGCCGACTTGACAATTTGACCAAACTCAACCTGGATGAGAATCCTATAATAATTCCACCTGTGGAGATTGTGAAGGAAGGAGTAAAAGCCGTCAAAGATTTTATGGCCAAGAGGTGGCTTCAACTACTAGTGGAGGAGGAAAGGAAAAGCATGATGGAAGTGAGTGATGCTGCACCGACTGGATGGTTGACTCGTAGTACCTCGTGGTTGAAAACTCATGTTTCTGGTGTTACTGAAACTGTCTCAGAATTTCTAGGAACTGGGAGTCCTCGGGACCCATGCCTTGATCAACAGTTTTGAATCCATGCTCCATGAATATCTTGAGTGTCCAAATTCCTGAGATTTGTTGCTGTTAATATAATTGCTCTTTCTTATTCTATCTTAATCAGTTCTAGCAAAGGATAAAAGATGAAGAGCACAAAAAGATGAATCTCCAACAATTTTGTTGCCTGAGAGTTTCTAATAGTAGGGGTGTCAGGTTAGTTATTTATTACTACGTTTTTTTGCATTAAAATGCCTTCAAATGTACGTTAAAAGGAAACTGGAATTTGAAATGTTTGTACCAGTCCTTTTTCATGTGATATATTGAAATAAGAGAGTTTATTGGATTTTCTAATAATGAAAATACACACTTGTGAATTGTTATTACTCATTGTTTTGATGATGACATTGACATTGCTACTGTCCATGGCCAGAAATGGAAAAGTAACCGAAGGAGGAAAGAAAATTATCATTTCCAGTTCTATTTTCTTGTAAGATATTCGGTTTTTTTTTTTTTCTCAATTTTTTATAAACCAAAAATTCCCCAACTTGCTTTGTAAACCTGACTGGGAAAACCTAATTGTGAATTTTTAATCCCCCACCAAAGCTTATAATTTTTGTGAACCACTAAACGATGCCCTTTGTGATAGCAACCTGTCAACTTCTCCCAGAATCAATCACACAGCCGAGCAACCTGTCCAACTCTTTTAGAACAATCTAAGAGATGCCTTACAGATTTTATCAATCCAGAAAACCAATGTTCAAATCAAGTAAAGTAATCAAGAAATCAGAAAACAAGAAGCAATAAAGAATTGTAACTGGTAACATTGGGCCAGCTCGTTCCAAGGCAGTGTTACATTCAAGAGAAGAATGAAAAGCAAGAAGACTAATTGAAGGCTTGTTTAGAGTGAAGATCAAATGACAAGTGGAAAAGCAAGAAGACTAATTGAGTTTACTGTGCATTATACTTGTTTCATGCTTAAAATTTCGTTTCTGCGTAACGCATAGGCGTGTGTAACTAGGTGTATGGGCATGCATAAGTTTGCACGGGCCATGTGCTAGTCGTACAGCCTAGTTGTGTTAGCTTCTGTGATTTCATTTGATTTTTCTCATTTTATGCATACGCACGGTCGTGACATTAGCACGCACGGTCATAACATTAGCATCCACGGTCATGACCTAGTGTTATTTTATCGCGCACGGGATCGTGAACACGGTTGTAACCATGCAAAGCATGACTTGCACAAGCGTGCAATACGGGTGCATGATCATGCATCTCACTCTGATTCAACATGGTCGAGGCTGATCAAGTTTATTCCTATCCAATTTCATACCAAAACTCAAGATCATCATAATCAATCAAATTCCACATCCAAAACACTTCTTAAGCATAGAATTACCATGCCAATAACATCAATTCTCACTTCCAATCATCCAAATCATATTAAAAGCATATAAACTCATACATATCAATATACACACCAATTACACATCTATACATAATCATCATCATCAATTCAATATCATTAATCATGCAAGGAAAGTCACAAGCATGCTAGAATCAATCACCACTCAACCAAACAAGCACCACATACATAAACTAAAAGAGGGAAAGAGGTAAGAAACACCTACCTGTAGCCATAGCAACCTTGTTTCTCTCTTAAAGAAGATCTCACTCTCTAGCTTGATTAAAAACCTTTGGATGTTGCTCTTCTCTTCTAGGTTAGGGATCTCTGAAATTGAAAGAAACCTTGGGTGAAAATAAGCTAAAAAACGAGATAAGATCAACTTAAAACTATGGCGACTAACTCCCTATGCACGTACGAACGTGCGCCTCAACATGCACAGTCGTGTATGGCTGTAAAAATGGAAAACTACCATTTTCCCGCGCTTGCATGAATAAACTTTCAACATGATTCATGTACAAGCCACCTAACTCAGAAAAAATATTTATTTCACCCCTAAACTTTCTCAATTCGAATTTATACTATGAAATCTCACTTCGAACCCCGATTATCAACCTAAAAGACATTTCTAACGCTGGGATATTACATTCTCTCCCTTTAATAAAAATTTCATCTCTAGAATTACCTGAACAACTTAGGATACCTTTCCCTAATCTCAGACTCCACCTCCCACATGGATTCTTCCTACCTCTGATTCCTCCATAACACTCTAACTAGAGGGATTTCTTTATTTTTGAGAACCTTAACCCTTCTATCAAGAATATGTACTAGCTTCTTTAAATAACTTAAATCTTTAGCCAATTCTAAATCTAGAAACTCAAGAACATGTGAAGGATCTCTAATATATTTTCTTAACTGAGGCACGTGGAAGACGTCATGAAATCTCTTTATACTCTCAGGTAAAGCCAAATTGCCAACGCTCTTCAGGATTTTATAAGGGCCAATGAATCTTAGAGCCAACTTACCCTTCTTGTCAAATCTTAAAACATGCTTGTAAGGAGCTACTTTCAAAAACACTTTATCTCCTATTTCAAATTCTATCTCCTTATGTCTCAAATTTGCATAACTTTTCTAGTAATCTTAGGCTGGCTTCATTCTCTGTCTAATCACCCTGACTTGATCAATCATCTGTTGCGTTAATTCTAGGCCTATTACGGCTTCTAATGAGTTTTTCTCTCCAATATCATTCCAATGTAAAGGGGATCTACATTTTCTACTATATAATACCTCAAATGAAGTCATCTGAATCATAGACTGATAACTGTTGTTATAAGAAAACTCTATTAAAGACATTAAATCAACTCATCTCGTTTGAAAGTCCATACAATATACTCTTAACATATCTTTTAGAATCTAATTAACTCTCTCTGTCTGGTCATTTGATTGAGGATGATAAGCTAAACTGAAATGTAATTGAATCCCTAGAGTCCTCTGTAAACTCCTCCAAAAAGCTCACAAAAATCTAGTCTCTATTAGATGCAATGACTCTTGGCACCCTTCTCACAATTTCTCTGACATAAATGTAACATCCTAGGGTTAGATTTATCTTTTAGGCTTTTAATCTAGGGTTAGATTGAGATTGATGAGAATTCTAGGGTTATGAGAAAGTTTCGGGGTGAAATAGATGTTTTCTAAAGTTAGGTGGCTTGTGCATGGATCCTGTTGAGAGGATTTACATATGAGCGCGGGAAAATAGTATTTTTTGTAATTTTCCTGTCATGCACGATGGTGCATGTGAGGTACATGCCCGTGCGTGCGTAATGTTTCAGTCGCCTTGGTTTTAAATTGAGTTTATCTATTTTTCAGCCATTTTCACCCAAAGTTTCCAATTGATTTTCAGAGAATATCAACCCTAGAAGAGAAGAACAACAACCAGGACTATCCAATCCAGCTTGAGCTTGTGATTTCTTTGAGAGAGAAAGCATGTCAAGAGATAGGTGTTTCTTACCTCTTTCCCTTGTGCTTTTGGTATGTTTGATGCTTGGTTGAAATGTATGAGAATGATTCCAGCATGCTTGTTAGTTTACTTTGCATGTTTGATGATTTGAGATGATGATGATGATGATTTGATACATATATGTATGTTATGTGTGAGAATATGTGTATATACATGCATTTGTACTGGTTAGATGATTGGTTGTGTGATTGGAAGTTATGGATGGATGAATTATGTATATATGAAGTGTTTTACATGTGGGAAATGGTTGA
Organism: Anacardium occidentale; assembly: GCA_026122585.1. Taxonomy (NCBI): domain Eukaryota; kingdom Viridiplantae; phylum Streptophyta; class Magnoliopsida; order Sapindales; family Anacardiaceae; genus Anacardium; species Anacardium occidentale. The sequence continues at coordinate 531,727 of JAJEJH010000100.1, forward strand.
TTTATGTTTGGTATGAGATTTGGATGGAAATAAGCACGATCCAAGAGGTCATGTTTGTGTAGAGCAGGATGCACGCCCGTGCACGTGTAGCGTACGCCCGTGCATACTGCATTTCTACATGGTCACGACCGTGTTCACGTAGTCGTGTATGACCTAAAATACGGGGTTACGATCATGCATGTTTATGTCACGGTCGTGCACCAAGAGAAAATGAGAAATATGTAGAAAAATCACAGAACCGAGCACGATCACATACACGACTGGCTCACGGTCCCATGCAAGTTTATGCACGCTTGTGCGCATAGACACGTACACCCATGCATTAGGTAGAAAAGAGACAATAAACATGAAATGAGAAATGTGCACAGTAAAGGCCATCAAATAAATATGAAACAGTAAAATAAGCTTAGTTAAGCTTATATGATGCATCATATACATAGCATAACATGACATGCCATACAAAGTTTTCAGAAATGGATCTAAGGATCCGAATACATATTTTCAGTAGAAAAACATTGATTTCAGGGGTGAATACGAGGGGGCACTTGTGAGTTTTAGCACACCCGTTGCATCAGGAGCTATATACACATTACTAGCCCTATGTATTGGGATATGTCGGGATGCTCAGTTAGTAGATTATAGGTTTTCTGATCTGAGGATCAGATGCAGTCATAACGCGAGGCGCTTAGTTCAGTATGAGATTCAGAGGCATCACGTGACCCATATAGTTTATGACGCGTGTTTGTATAGGAAACTCACATAGCCAGGGTGTCGAATCCCTGTATTCATCAGTTTACGTAGCATAGTAGGTACCTTTAGGTACACAGTTTTTCAACATAGCTTTCAAATAAGCTTTTATATCAGTTTTCAGTAAACAGTTTTCAGAAAACTATTTTCAGTATGCAAGCCTAGACCTAGCTATGTTTTCAGCATATTTCATAGCATGTCATTTTCACATGACATCTACAGTAGCACATCATTCAGAGAATGGTAAGATAGTAAGAAACAGTAATACTCATGATATGAAACATCGTGTAATAAGACACGAATATCAGAATATCAGAATATGAAAAGCCACGTAATGATACGTGAACTTCAGAAAATAATTACGAGAACAATAAAGAATAAAAAGCTAAGATCAAAGCGATTACATGTAAGAACCAGTTTGGGTTCCTCCCGTGTATATGAATGTCTCCAGAATGTGATTATGTGGTAATCCTTCGAGGAGGATTGGTTTAGGGTCAGAGATAGGAAGCACTTACTGAGTAAATGTATCACTCACTCCCTACTTTCCTTTCTCTTACAGGTCAATATTTTGGGGGCTTAGAAGAGGAGATGGCTACCGATTAGGATTCAGTTTTGTTTTTACAGCATGCTTCGGTTTGCTTGCTTGCTCAGTTTTATGTGCATGTGTTGTATATATATTTCAATACACACATATTTTATAAATATTTTAATATATATAATAAAGTTTTCAAGCATGTATATATAGATGTATACATTTGCACCACATGTTTTCCGTTGTAACATTTCAGCTCAGTTTTAGGTATTTCTGTTGGGTATTATTGGTGATATTTTTATTATTTATTGATATTATATTTTTATATCCAGCAGGAATGCCTACATTTTTTTATCAGAGCAAAAATATGCAAACTATTTTTGAAAGATAAGTACATGCGTGTGAATTGCATCATTTTCAATATGTATATTTGTGTATTTCAGTGTATCCCAGCAGCCGGAGCCTATCTTCCTCTCAGTGTAAGTATAGTAGTATGAGTTTTGTTAAAGTTTGACCCTTATGTTTTGTGATTCTCCAGATAGAAGAACTTGTGTTCCTAGATCTTCTGAGGACAAGGATAGTGCCTCAGTTAGACCTTCTAGTGAGAGTGTTAGGAAGGGATCTCAGGCCTCCCGTGAAGCCCTCAGGGCAGAAGATGTCAGAGAGATTTTCATAGAAATGATGAGGGAATTGCCTCAGCAGCTAGTTAGAAGTGATGATCAGATGCATGGCAAAGGAATGCCTACTAGAGATGATACCTATCAGAGGGCAATGAAAAGGCAACCAAAGTTTCAAAGGAGAGATTATCCTAAGCAGATGGGTGGACAGTGGCCAGAGATGGGTCAGTATCAGGGACAAAGTTCTAAGTCTGATACAGTTAGTACCAGTAGTTTAGAGAGAGTACATCCCATCTATAGTTTATCGGGTATTCACCAAGCTCCCAAGTTTATGAGAAGTAGAGATCCAGCAGCAACTGAAGAGTGGATAGAGGTTGTTGAGAGTGTGACCAGCCTGTTCACTATGTCTGATCAAGGGAGGGTCAGATATGTCATCTTTATGTTTAGAGGAGATGCAAGATCATGGTGGAATCTCACGAGGACTATAGTGGATGAGGAGTCTTTGACCTAGGAAGAGTTCAGAGCTATGTTTAAGGTGAGTTCAGAAGCTTAGTGACAATGTATGTTAGAGCTCAAGAGTTTATTGAGTTACAATAGGGCTCAAGTTCAGTGAGAGAGTATGCTACTCGATTCAATGCATTATGCTACTCGATTCAATGCATTGGCCAGATTTGTTTCAAGTTTGGTAAGGACAGAGGCTAGTAAAGTATAAAAGTTCATTCATAGACTGTACCCAACCATGGCTAGAGATGTTCTGACAGGAGATCATCCCCCATAGAGATTCAGTAATGCTTTAGAGAGAGTTACCAGATCAGAGATATGCCTGTAGAGGATGGGCATATTTTCTAGACAACCTGAGAGAGGCAATGACAGAAGCAAGAGGCCTTTGTAGCAGAGAAAGTCTGGAAAGAGTAGTCAGAGATAGTGGACTAGATTTCAGCCACCAGTTTGTTCTAGATGTGGCAGAAGACACATGGAAAGTGCCTGATTGGTCAGTCGGTATGCTTTGGATGCCGTCAATTGGGGCATAGGATTACCGAGTGTCCAGCTAGGGGTGAAGCAAGTTCCAATAGGGGTGGACTTGGTTTTGGCAAAGGTAGATGAGGTTTCTTTAGAGGTGAGGTGGTTCAATTGGAGGAGCTAATCGTCATCGAGATAGTGGAGCAGGTACACCAGAAGGAGGTACATGGTCTTCAGGTGAAGGTGGAGGTTGAGCTAGAGTTTACGCCGTGAGGCAGGAGCAAATAGAGGCTACTCCACATACTGTTACTGGTCAGTTATTCTTCTTTGACATTCCCTTATTTGTTTTGATTGATTATGGTGTCATGCACAGTTTTATTTCTAGAGGGGTAGTGGAGAGATTAGAGTTGACCCCTAGTGTGGCTAATAGACATGTATGCATAGAGATGCAAGATGGGGGAGTGATGTGAGTGACCAATTACTTTTTGATCCGAAGATTGTAGTGATAGGCAGACCTTTGAGGATAGATTTGATCATATTGGAGTTAGTTGATTTTGACATGATCTTAGTTTGGATTTCCTGACAAGGTATGGGGTAGAGATTGATTATCAAAGGAAAAAAGTCAGACTTCATTTAGGCCCTAACCAGTTTGTTTTTGGAAAGGGCAGAGTAGAGACCATGCTGATCTCATCTATATAGGCCAAGAGGATGCTAAATAAGGGCTGTGTTGGCTCTTTAGCTAATGTTGTGTATAGAGATGTTAGTGGGCCCAATGTTGAGCAGATGTCTGTTATCAAGGAGTTTCCTGATGTGTTTCCAGAGGAATTACCGAGGTTACCTCTAAAGAAAGAGTTAGAGTTTAGTATCGAGTTACTTCTAAGGATAACTTCGATTTCTAAATCTTCATACAAAATGGCTCTAGTAGAACTTCAAGAATTGAAGAAACAGTTGCAAGAATTGATAGATAAGAAGTTTATTAGACCGAGTTACTCGTCATGGGGTGCTCCCATTCTTTATTGTTAAGAAGAAGGATAACTTTATGCGTATGTGTATTAATTACCGAAAGTTGAACAAAGCCACAGTTAAGAATAAGTACCCCTTGCCCAGGATTGATGATTTGTTTGATCAGCTCAGTTGTATATCAGTCTTTTCGAAGATTGATTTGAGGTCAAGATACCACTAGGTCAGAGTCATTAACAGAGACGTGTCAAAGATTGCCTTCAGGATCAGATATGACCATTACGAGTTCGTGGTGATGCCATTTGGGTTAACAAATGCTCTAACGATTTTCATGGATTTGATGGACCGAGTATTCCAGATTGTCTCGATAGATTCGTTAATGTGTTTATCGATGACATCTTGGTCTATTCGAGGAGTGTAGAGGAACATGTATAGTATCTTAGATTCGTGTTGCAGAGATTAAGAGACAGATAGTTGTATGCCAAATTTAGTAGGTGTGAATTTTGGTTAGACAGTGTGGTATTCTTGGGGCATGTGATTTCTCCTGATAGGTTGTCAATAGATACAACTAAGGTGGATGTTATATTGAGTTGGCCAAGGCCAAGGATAGTTAAGGAGGTTTATAGTTGTAGGACCCGTCGCCATGCATACCGCTGCTACTGAATAATTTTTTTCTCTTTTATTAATAATTTGAAAATTTGGTATACGTGACGGGAATCCTACGAAAAGAAACTGTTGAATATATAAGTGAAAGCTGACACTACAAATACAATTGTACAATGGGCCCACAAAATACATTTCTCATATATATAAATACCGTTCGATACAATATACATACATTTGAGTATATACATTTTACAATATAAGATCCAACAGGCTAACTATACACTGATATGGAGCCTTTTCCTGTTAACTACGGTTCACCCGCTCCTCCCCAACACCACACATGCCTGAAAAGAAAGGAAGAAGGAAAGGAATGAGTGATAAAGATCACCCAGTAAGCGATCTTTACTTTCCTTAACCCAAGCAAGCATGCAAACAACACATATCTGGCCTTGGCCTTAACATTCATCTATTCGCTTGCTGAATCTGGATATATTGCTTATTTTGAATAACTGGATTTCATTATTAATTCATGCCATGAAATGGGTATCATGTCATGCTAACTGTAAACTGAATATGCATGTATCTGAATATCTATTTATCTGAAGATACCTGCTGTGCTGGACGATCTGACCGCAGTCAGAAGGCTGAAATCCCATAGATGCTCCCTCAAGTTTACCCAAACTCTAACCCAGTATCGGGTTCTGAATGCTGAATAACTGAGGAAATCAAATCCCTTGATCCTTTTCCATGCTGATGCCTTGGCATGTCATGCTATGTAATGCTTATGAAGCATTAATTATCTCCTTTTATCATTATCTATTGCTTATTAGCCATTGGAAAGGTTTCCCATGCTTAATAATTGATTTTAAACTTTTTCCTGGAAAAATATGTTGGCGTACGAGCGTATGGGCAAGGCATACGGGCGTGCAAAGAACACACATGTGCGTGCATGGTAAAGGCACACAGATGTGTGTATAAATGCACAGGACCGTGCATTGGCCGTGCAGCCGGTTGTGCTCGCTTCTAGAGAAAACTATACATTCAATCAATTAATCACACACATGGTTGTGCTCCATAGGACACATGAGTGTGTCCTCTGTAAACAGGCTGTGCACACTTTGTGCATACGGGGGTGTCCCTGTAGAAACAAAGGCACACATGTGTGCACCTGCAGGTACACGAGCATATGTCTTGCTCTGCATCGACAACAACTGCTTGAAACTTGCAGGAATCTACACAAATCCACAACCAATCTCAAATTAACTGAAAGCATGCATTTCTAGCACTTCAATATGGATACAACACACTTCAATTTCATCCAAATCCATTCACATCTCAATCCACCATGAAAATAACCCATTCTCTCACATAATCACACACAAACAAAGCAGGCATGGTTCCTGGGTGGAAAATCATCAACTCAAGCATCATCTCATCAACATATCAATGCATGAACTCATCATATATCTCATAAGCATGCTAGAAACACATCCAAGCATTTCAAATCATCAAACACAAGCTGGGAAACACAAGGAAGAAGTAAAGAAGCACTTACCTCTTGCCATGGTTGCTGAAATCTCAACTCTATCTAATATTTTCCTTTTCTAGCTAGATTGAGAGCTACTGGCTGCTAGAAATCTGTTTTAGGGTTAGGAGTCACTGAAAACAAAAGAGAAACTTTGGCTGAAATAGGTGAGACGGGTGAGAAAAGGCTAATAACTCTCATCTCTCTCTTCTAACTCACTTACACGGGCATGCAAGGCACAGTGCACGGGAGTGCACAAAGGAAAATGAATAAACTTCATTTCCCACGCTATGCATGAAAGAAACCTCCTAAAGGAAATCATGCGCAAGCCACATAGGCTCTGGAAACTTACTATCTCACCCCTAAACTCTTCTAAACTCTCAATCTATTACTAAATCTCATATCTAACCTCTAAACTCTACCCTAAAGGGCATTTCTAAGTCTGGGATGCTACAGTAGTTTCTTGGGATTGGCAGGTTATTACAGACAATTTATTCAGGGGTTTTCTAGCTTAGTGAGACCTCTGACAGCTTTGACTAGGAGAGAGAATCCATTTGTATGGACAGATGTTTGTGAGGCCAAATTCTAAGAGTTAAAACAGAGGTTGACCAGTGCGCCAGTATTGGCTTTACCTTAGGAGGGATTAGAGTATGAGATCTACACGGATGCTTCCCACCAGAGGATTAGTGCAGTGTTAATGTAAGCAGGTAGGGTGATTGTCTATGCTTCCAGGCAATTGAAAGACCATGAAATGAGATACCCTACCCATGATTTAGAGCTAGCAACTATTGTATTTGCTCTTAAGATTTGGAGGCACTACTTATATAGAGTCGGATGCAGCATTTTCTCAAATCATAAGAGTCTGCAATACTTCTTCACCCAAAAAGAGTTAAACATGAGGCAGCGGAGGTGGTTAGAGTTAATAAAGGACTATGACTGTGAGATCAGATACCACCCGGACACAGTAAATATGGTTGCAGATGCCTTGAGTAGGAGAGTTACCTTATCTAGATTGTTTGTTCAGAGTGAGCTTCACAGAGAAGTTATCAGAGTAGATAAAGATTGTTACAGTTGGATTTTTGAGACTTCAGATAGTATCTTTATTGTCTGATGAGATCAGAGAGACTTAGTGATCAGATCAGTGGGTACAGATGATGGTATAAAGAGTATCAAAGGGTACAGTACCAGATTTTGAAATCAGAGATGAGATACTGAGATTTAGGGGCCAAGTTTGTGTTTCAAATGACTTAGATTTGATGCAGAGGATCTTATTAGAAGCCCACAATTTAGTGTATATGGTTCATCTGAGCAGTACAAAGATGTACCAAGATCTGAAGAAAAACTTTTGGTGGTCAGGGATGAAGAGAGACATTACAGACTTCATAGCCATTGGTGTGTCAGTAAATTAAGGTAGAGCATCAGAGACCATCAGAGTTGTTGTAGCCTTTAAGTGTGCCAGAATGGAAATAGGAGAGCATTTCCATGGATTTCATCTCAGAACTTCCAAGAGTCAGATAGGGTTTTAATGGTATATGGGTGATTGTCCATCGATTAAGAAAATTACCCCTTTTTCTACCTGTCAGAGATGGTACGACGACTAATCAGTTGGGTCAGTTGTATGTTAGAGAGATAGTGAGACTGTATGGAGTTTCCAAAGTTATTGTGTTAGATAGAGACTCTAGATTCCTGTCAGCTTTTTGGAGTAGTTTACAGAGGATAATTAGGACTCGATTACATTTCAGTTCAGCTTATCATCCTCAGTCACATGGCTAGACATAGAGGGTGAACTAGATTCTGGAAGACATGTTGAGAGCATGTTGCCTAGACTTCCAAATCAGCTGGGTTGAGTTACTATCATTAATGGAGTTTGCATATAATAACAGTTACCAGTGACTATTTAAATGGCTCTATTTGAAGCAATGTATGGCAAAAAATACAGATCTCCCTTGCATTGGGATGAGATTAGAGAGAAAGATTCAGTGGCAGCTGTAGTGGGTCCAAATATGACTCAATTGAACAAATCAGAATAATCAGACAGAGAATGAAACAGGTCTAGGATCGTCAAAAGAGTTATACAGATTTGAGACGTAAGGAGTTAGAGTTTGAGGTTGGAGACAAAGTATTTCTGAAAATCACTCTTTATCGTCATGTGTTGAGATTTGGCAAGAAGGGCAAGTTAGCCCTAAGGTTCATTGGACCTTATGAGATCATAGAGAGAGTTGGTCAAGTTACTTATAGATTGGGGTTGTCTACCAATATGGATAGATTCTATGACGTCTTCCATGTGTCTCAGTTGAGAAAGTACACCAGAGATCCTTCTCATGTTCCTTAACTTTTAGATTTGTAATTGGCTAAAGATTTGAGCTATGCAGAGAGACCAGTTCAAAGACTAGAGATAGGTTTCCTGAGTTGTTCAGGTAATTCCAAAGGTGAAATTTTTATAAGAGGGAGAGATTGTAACATCCCAGGGTTAGATTTGTCTTTTAGGCTTCTAATCTAGGGTTAGATTAAGATTGATGAGAGTTCTAGGGTTGTGAGAAAGTTTCAGGATGAAATAGATGTTTTTTAGAGTTAGATGGCTTGTGCATGGATCCTATTGAGAGGATTTTTATGTGAGCGCAGGAAAATAGCATTTTTTGTAATTTTCCTACCATACACGACCGTGCATGTAAAGTGCACACCCGTACGTGCATAATGTTTCAGCTACCTTGGATTTAAGTTGAGTTTATCTGTTTTCAAACCATTTTCGCCCAAAGTTTTCAAACCATTTTTGGAGAATATCAACCCTAGAAGAGAAGAGCAGCAACCAGGACCATCCAATCCATTTTGAACTTGTGATTTCTTTGAGAGAGAAAGCATGTCAAGAGGTAGGTGTTTCTTACCTCTTTCCCTTGTGCTTTTGGTATGTTTGATGCTTGGTTGAAATGTATGAGAGTGATTCCAGCATGCTTGTTAGTTTACTTTGTATATTTGATGATTTGAGATGATGATGATGATGATTTGATACATATATGTATGTTATGTGTGAGAATATCTGTATATACATGCCTTTGTAATGGGTTAGATGATTGTTTGTGCAATTGAAAGTTATGGATGGATGAATTATATATATATGAAGTGTTTTGCTTGTCGGAAATGGTTGATTTATGTTTGGTATGAGATTTGGATGGAAATAAGCACGATCTAAGAGGTCATGTTTATGCAAAGTAGGATGTATGCCCATGCATGCGTAGCACACGCCCGTGCACGCTTTGCACACGCCTGTGCATACTGTATTTCTGTATGGTCACGGTCATGTTCATGCAGCCGTGCATGACCTAAAATACAGGGTCACAACCATGCATGTTTATATCATGGTCGTACACCAAGAAAAAAATGAGAAATATGCAGAAAAATCACAAAGCTGAGCATGACCACATGCACAACTGGCTCACGATCCTATACAAGTTGTGCATATGGTCGTAAAGAATGAAAAGCTAAGATCAAAGCGATTACACTTAAGATTCAGTTTGGGTTCCTTCCGTGTATATGAATGTCTCCGAAATGTGACTATGTGGTAATCTTCCGAGGAGGATTGGTTTAGGGACAAAGATAGGAAGCACTTACTGAGTGAATGTATCACTCACTCCCTACTTTCCTTTCTTTTGCAGGTCAGGATTTTGAGGGCTGAGAGGAGAAGATGGCTGTCGACTGGGATTCAGTTTTGTTTTTGCAGCATGCTTTGGTTTGCATGCTTGCTCAGTTTTATGTGCATGTGATCGTATATATATTTCAATACACACATCTTTTGTAAATATTTTAATATATATATAATAAAGTTTTCAGGCATGTATATGTAGATATATACATTTACACCACATGTTTTCCGTTGCAGCATTTAAGCTCAGTTTTAGGTATTTTTACTGGGTATTATTAGCGATATTTTTATTATTTATTGATATTATATTTTTATTAAATTATAGAAGAGCAGTAAAATAGTAGTATCGAACAGAAATGCCTATAATAAAGCTGACCTAATGATCAATAGTCATACCGTATTTGATAGGTAGAAAATGAGAAGATTTACTCAATCTATTTACAATTACCCATATGTCATTATATCTCTGTCAAACTCTGTGAAGTCCTGAGATGAAATCCATAGAAATGTTATCCTATTTCTATTATGGTATACTCAGAGGCTATAACAATCCAAAAGGTTTCTAGTGTTTTACTCTGGTGCTTTACTTTAATCTGTTGACATACCAAACATTTGGAAATAAAGTTTGCTATGTCATTTTTCATTCCTGACCACCAAAATTTTACTTTAAGATCTTAATACATTTTTGTGTTGTCTAGATGAGCTATATATACTACACTATAGGCTTTTAACAAGATTTTCTGTCTCAAGTTGGAATCTTCTAGAATACAAATTTGACCTCTAAATCTCAGTATTCCATCTTTGACTTCATAATCTAGCACAGAATCCTCTAATACTCTCTGAGTCATCATCTAAACCCAACTATCTGATCTCTGGGCATCTCTGATAACCTCTCTTTGAAGTTCTCTTTGAACAGACAACATAGATAAAGCAACTTTCCTACTCAAAACATCTTCCATCACATTTGCTTTACTCGAGTGGTATTTGATCTCATAGTCATAGTCTTTTACCAACTCTAACTACCTTTGTTGCCTCATATTCAACTCTTTCTAGGTGAAGAACTATTTCAAGCTCTTGTGGTTGGAATAAATGTTGCATCTCACTCCATACAAATAGTGTCTCTAAATTTTCAAAGCAAAGATAACATCTGCTAACTCCAGATCATGGGTAGGGTATCTTAACTCATGATCTTTTAATTGTCTAGAAATATATACAATTACCCTACTTGTCTGTACCAAAATTGTACCAATCCCTTAAGGTAAAGCTGACACTGGTGTATTGGTTAACTGTTATTTCAATTCTTGGAATCGGATCTCACATTTCTTAGTCCACACAAATGAGATCTTTCTCCTAGTTAATATTGTCAAAGCCTTACCAAACCCAAGAGTCCTTAGATAAACCGTCGATCATATCTTGCCAATCCTGAGAAACTTTAAACCTTTTTAAGCATTTTATGCCTTGGCTAACTCGGGATAACCTCCATTTTACTCAGATCTACAAACAAACTATCAGCAGAAATAACATGCCCCAAGAACACCACATTATCCAACCAAAATTCACATTTACTAAATTTGGCATACGACTATCTATCTCTCAATCTTTGCAACACAAACTTCAGATGCTCTACATGTTTCTCAACACTCTTCGAATAAAACAAGATGTCATCGATAAAGATAACCATAAATCTATCGAGGCAATCTTAGAATACTCAATTCATCAAATTCATGAACACTGTTGAAGCATTCGTCAACTCAAATGGTATTACTGCAAACTCGTAATGGTCATATCTAGTCCTAAAGGTAGTCTTTGGCACATCTTTCTTTGTAACTCTTACCTGGTGATAATTTGATCTCAAATCAATATTCGAAAACACTAAGGCACTATTAAGTTGATCAAATAGATCATCAATTTTAGGCAAAGGGTACTTATTCTGTACTGTAACTTTATTCAATTCCCTGTAGTCAATACACATTCTCATAGAGTCATCCTTCTTCTTAACAAAGAGAATTGGCACACCTCAAGGAGAATAACTTGGCCTAATAGACATCTTATCTATCAATTCTTGCAATTACTTCTTTAATTCTATAGTTTAGCTGAAGCCATTCTATATGGAGCTTTAGAAACATGAGTTGTACCCAAAAGTAACTCAATACTAAATTCTAACTCTATTTTTGGAGGTAACTTAGGTAACTCCTCAGGAAACATATCATAAAATTCTCTAACAACATGCATCTCTTCAATATTTGGCCCAATCATATCTTTGTATACAACATTGGCCAAGTAGCCAACACAACCTTTACTCAACATCCTCTTGGTTTGGACATAAGAAATCAACATGGTCTCTACTTTGCCCTCTCTGAATATAAACTAATCAGGGCCTATGTGTAACCTAACCTTTTTCCTCTGATAATCAATATTTACTCCATATCTCGATAAGAAATCCATGTTTAAGATCATGTCAAAATCAACTAACTCTAACATGATCAAATTTATGCTTAAATATCTACCCATAACAATAATCTTTTGATCAAACAATAATTAATCGCTAAACATCACTCTTCTATTTGACATCTCAACATAGACACTTTTCTTAGCCACACTAGGGGCCCATCTTAATCTCTCCACTACCTTTTTCGAAATAAAACTATATGTGGCACTACAATAAACTAAAATAAATAAGGGAGTGTCAAAGAAGAATAAATGACCAGTCACTACGTGTGGAATAGTCTTTGCCTACTTCTGTCTCACTATAAAGACTCTAGCTCGACCTTTACCATCTAATAATCCAACACCTTTTCTTGGTGTACTAACTCCACCGTTTCGAGAGTGATCCATTTCTTCAATTGAACTACCTCTACGTCGGAATGGTCTTACTTTACCTTTGTTGAAACTAGCTCCACCTCTACTAGATTCTACTCTACCTCTGCCTAGGTATTTAACAATATTATGCCCCGATTGATGATACTCGAGGCATACGATCTGACCTACTAAGTACTCACCACTATGTCTTTAGCCATACCAAACACATACTGGTAACTAGTAAGTTGTTCTCTATCTTTGAATCCTCTTTCCTGTCTTTCTCTACTGGATAGGCCTCTTCCATCTATCACCAATTCTCTCTAGCTGCTTGAAAAATATATCCCTCCTCTGAAGATATATCTCTGATCTAGTAGCCCTCTCTAAGGCATCACTGAACCTTTACAGGGGATGATTTCCAGTCAACACATCTCGTGCAATGGCGAGATGCAGTATATGAATAAATTTTTATACCTTACCAGCCTCTGTCCCTACCAAACTCGGAGCAAATCTAGCCAATACATTGAATCAGATATCATACTCTTTTATTATGCTTGATCCCTACTATAACTCAAAAAATTCTTGGCCTTGGGCATACACTGTCTCTGGACTTCTAAATTCTCTCTCAAACATACCTCTGAATTTTTCCTATGACAATTGCTCCTCATCAACTATAGTTTTAGTAAGATTTCACCATGATCTTGCATCACCTCTGAACATAAACACTGCATATCTGACCTTCTTTCTATCAGACATAGTAAACAGACTTGTAACACTCTTAACAACCTTTGTCCATTTCTCAACTACTATTGGATCTTGAGTCCCATTGAACTTTGGAGCTTGATGAATCCTTGACAGACTATAGATGGGATGCATTCGCTCTGAGTCACTAGTACTGACTGTATCAAACCCAAAACTCTACCCCTGATACTGACCCATCTATGGCTGTTATGGTCTACCCATCTGATCTATATAACCTTTTCCAAACTCTGGTTGTCCTCTAACTGGTCTCACTGACCTTGTTAGCCCTTGATAAGCCTCTTTTCTTATAGTCACATTCTTCATAAGTGCTTGGTCACCACCTCTGACTGTCTATTAAGGAAACGCCCTCATCATCTCCCTGAAAATTTCTCTTACATCTTCTGCCTGAAGGGCTCCACAAGAGGCCTGAGATCCTCTCCTCTCACTCCTATCAGTCTTACTCGAGAGCCTAATTGAGGCACTATCCTCGTCCTCAATAAATCTAACAACATGGGTTCTTTTATCTAGAGAATCACAAAACATAAAAGTCAAGCAAAAAATTTCAAACAGAATCTCATATTACTATACTTACAATGAGAGGAAGATAGGCTCTAACTGTCAGGATACTCTGCACTCTATGCACATGCAATCTGAAAGCAATGCAATTGACATACACACATGCACTCATCTTTAAAATAATGTGCATATTTCGCTCCGATATAAAAAATGTAGGCACTCCTGTTGTATATTACTGTACATGCTTTTACTATAAAATATCAATAATAGATGCAATTATTATTATAGATAAAGTAATTAATATTTCTAATAATACAAAACAGAAATACCTAAATATTGAGCTAAAATATGGCAACAGAAGATAATGTGGTGTAAATAAAGTAGCATGACCCAAAAATAACTTTTATATACTAAAGAACTCATAAAGAGTAGTTACACTAATAGATGTGTATATATGTATCTATACTGTACATGCATATGCAAATATAAAACAGTATGACCATGCAAATCGTAAGCATGCCATACAATTGAAAACTAGATCCCAGCCGGCAACTATCTCCTCCTCTCAACCCTTACTATATTGACCTGCAAGAGAAATGAAAGTAGGGAATAAGTGATAATTTCACCCAATAAGCATTTCCTATCTCTGACCCTAAAACGATCATCTTCTGAGGATAACATTGTAAACATAACAAGCTGGTTACCTTGAATACTATAATACCATTCATATATTGTTATTCGTGTACTGTTGTTCATATTTTATTGTGCATTCTAAGTTTATATTGATTCTAAATGTCATCTGCTTATTTATATGTTGAAGTATGCTATACTATATATGTCATGTGGAAATGACATGCTAAAAATCATATCTAATGCCTTTGGGCTAATTATAAAATTGGTTTTATATTGAAAATTGTGATCCAAAGATCCTGAATTATACTAAATAAAACACTGTAACTGAAAGCAACTATTGTGCTATGTAGACTGATGAATACAAGGATTCGACACACTGGCTATATGAGTTTCCTATACTGACATGCAAGCAGTAACTAACTGATCGACACACAGTAATTGAATTCGAATCTATAACGGAGTGTAAAGTACTGAAAATTAAGCTACTAGCTGAAAGCACGCCAGCATATTCCTATATATAGTGGCTAGTACGGTCATAGACCCTAATATTGGTTCTCGTACTAGGTATACTGAAACGCATAAGTGCCCCCTTGTATTCACCCCTAAAAAGATGTTTGAAACATCATATTTTTCTAACTAAAAACAAGTTTTAGGATCTTTGGATCCATTTTCTAAAAACATTGTAT
>JAJEJH010001000.1:5269-31556 GCA_026122585.1 Anacardium occidentale
ACAAAACAAAAGCAAGTAGAGCACATACTAACCAATCACGACACAATGCAACCAGCCACACACACACCCCTAAGACCACACCACACACAGAATGGAGACAAGAGAGACAACCTAAGCACACAATAGCCACACACACCAAAAGACTCCTAAAGATGAACCAAGTAGAGAGCAAAACTAAAGCAACTAAGCTAAGAACCAGAGGGAAAGAAAATAAAGGGGAGAGCCACAAAGCAAACCGGGATATACCACACACAACTAGGTAATGGTAAGAGTGCCAAGCTACCAACCAAAAAACCATAAGGGAAGACACTGAAGGAGAAGATGCACATAGACAACCCAACAACTCATAGACAAGAAACCACTAGGAAGAAATAAAGGATGGTCCAACCTATGGCTAACCAGGCAGAAACTATTGGAAAATGACACCAGAATTAGAGGAAATGATGCTCAAGCAATGGTAGGAGGGAAAAGATTGGTAATGGGAATGAAAATTTGAAAATGGGAGAAAACAACACTATTTATCTCAATATCAAAATTCAATTTCCTTAGTTCTTCTTGTAATAAGACCACTCAAGAGCAGTTCAAGATTATGTACGAACCAATAATTAATGGAACATATAATTCGGATAGGTATGCATGACTTTAATAAAAAGGAATCTAACTAAATTGATTTGATTATGAAACAAACAAAGACACAGGGACAAAATAAAGGACAATCAAGATACCAAAAAAAAAACAACAAGAATGAAAAATCTGAACCCAAAGAACCCTAAATATAATTGGCTATGATAAAATTCAATAAAACAAAAAAAAAAAAAACACAAGAAATGAATGATAAAGAAACTGACTCAAACATGGCTTTGATACCAACTGATGTGAAACCCGACGACTTCCATAAATACCCATAAAAATGGACTCTTACTTGGGAATAGATTGGTTCTAAAACCTTCACCCGTACGAAAGCTCTTCACATGAACCTTTGTATAATAGATTGATGCCACAACCCAAAACGGGATGATAAGTTACTGAAAGCCATAATTGGTGTAAATCCATTAAATTGGCTTAAAATGCATTTAGAAGGTCAAATATGCAAATGGTCTTTAATCACTTCCAACATTCAACTCAACACTTCTAACCATCATCAAACATCCTAAGCTACCCATTTTCATCACTAAATCATTCAACAAGCCAACACAACACCAAGATTAAACAAAACTAAGAGCAAGCACTTACAAGTTCAATTAGACAATTTTTGCATGTAACACATACAATACTTACTAAATTAGCCAAATGAAACTCCAAGCATAAAGGCAAGGCCACCAACATGGAAGTCCACCACCAAACCTTTGGCTAAAGTTTGGATAAAGGAAGAACAATTCAATTCAAGAGGTGAAACTCAAGAACCAAAATGAAAGAAATTTTGCATATTCATCAAAATTAGTTTTTACAATAATTTAACGCCTTTTTATATGGTCTTCCTAAAGGTATGGTCAAAGCCCTAACATTAAATATTAATACAAGAAAATGAAATTACAAAATATTACAAAATTTCTAAGCCATTGATATGAGAAATGAGCCCATGCTTCATTAATTACAAGTCATACCACTTTTTTTTTAAATTAAGGAATCATGTCCCCTTGACTTTGCAACTTGCATATCTTCCATTCTTTGAATCAAATTAAAGCCAAATTTGGTAAATGGGCGTAATTCTCCTTGATGAACATGGGTTAGGCTAGGATAGCCCAATGTGAGCTCTTCTTGGACCAACTTGTTGCCTTGGGCCATTTACTTACATGGTTGTTTGGCTTGGACCATATATTTTATATCTTGGACTCCTTTGGCTTTTCATTTCATTCCATGAACAAGAAGAAGTGTGGGGCTGCTGGAATAGGCTAGGATCATATCAATAATCAAGGTTGATTTGATTGATATGTTCTATTAGATAGGGTTTCAAGAATGTAAATCTTGAAAGAAATTCAATATTCTCTCTCTAAGTTACTGTTCATGTCCAAAATTAAGTGGCTTAAATAGTTACTTCAAAATAAACCTAATGGACTATACTTAGACACATTTATTTTGAATTGGCTTAATTAAAGCCTACTAACCCAACCTATTTAATTATAACACATTAAGTAATTAAAAGAATCATTTAAAGGGGTTAACCTTTAATTAATACTATGTCTTAGCCCATTATAATCAAATAAAATCAAAACAAATTAAACATAATTAAACCTAAAACAAACTTAGGCCTTCAAAGGTTTGGTTGTCTATAATCAATTAACGTCACACACTTAGACATCTTAACGTGCTTAATCCACTGTGGCCAAACCATGCTCTTGGACTTTTTGCGCTTTGATTAAATTAATGATCTTTCTAGATCCCTTTTGTGTCCTATCACCCTCCAACATGCTTGCTTTAGTCCATAGCTCTCCTATGAGCCCATTTAAGGCCTGTTGCATCTTTTTACCTCTACTCCTCGTGATAGGCCTAACTAGAATATGTAGTGGATCTCTCTGAAGGCTCATGTCTCAATTGATGGTTCTCTTAATAGTTTTCATGTATTTTATATAGTTATACTTTATTAAAATTATGATTTGAGTTTTATTATAGTTTCATCTTTATGTTTCCAAACAATATTATGCATTAATAACACATAAAGTTTTCAGTAAATAATGATAATAAATGTTTTATGCTTCTGCAACGTATGAATGAATGAATGTTATAAGCTTCCTCAAAGTACGTATGTTTAGTAAATATATGTGTGATACTATTATCTATTAAGTAATAAGTGAATATATATATATATATATAGTAGTATTACGTGGACTCTATAGATTAATAACAAGAATAGGTTAGTTTTACGCAAGAGTGATTATTAATAAATTAGTTAATGTGACTATTCTATAAAGATAAACTAGTAACTGAAAGGTTGATGACTAAGTTAGCAATTAGATAAAAGCCTTAGGCCTAGCGTTCATTCTTCTAATTGGTTGTCTTGTGATTTCTTGTTGCATTGCATTCAATCGAATTAGTTAATTGTTTAGATTTTAGATTGGGTATCATTAAGCATTAAGGACATCATTGTTCAAATAGTCTTAAGATTAGGAGATTTGGCATTAACATAGTGCTTATAGGATCAACATTCGAACTTAACTAGAATTTACTCTAAACGAACTAGTACACTTGCTAGTAATTTGAGGTTAGATTCTAAAACTACTCAACAAACTTTTGGCATCATTGTCGAGGACTATAGTATTAATACTAAGCTAAGCAATTTGTTATTGGTTTGGACGTTAGTTTCTATTCATTTGTTTAGTCTAGACTATTAAGTTTTAATTTCTTTAATTTGTATAGTTTGTGAGTTTGTTTTATTTTCATTTTATTTTTAGTTATTAGTGATCAACTCTAAGCTTGATTAACTTGATAGTCAATGCACAATCCAATCCTTTGGTTACTATATCTCACAAAGCTAAGATATAGATTCATGTTTATATCTTATACCCCTCATATATAAATATGTCCAAACCATAATTTGGTACGATGCCAATCAATCTAGCTACGACCATAAATTAATTGGTTCTAGACAACTCAACTAAGACATTCATCTTATGCTTAGGATTAACAAATTTTATCTCGATCTCCCATAAGCTTCATATTGATCATAATACGGTCAATTGTTCACTTTTATAAGACCCTAATTATGGCAATGCATTTAATGACATCAAATGGTATTACTCTTAATACAAGGCGGTCTAAAAGACCTCAAGTCAAAAGATCACATATACCCATCAAGTCTAGGGATTGATATATAAACACATGTAATATCATCTATATGGGATCCTCATCATTGGGCCTATCTAGTGAACATGACTATCAAATTATGCACCTATGTGTGAGACCAAACTACAAGCCATAAATTTGACACATGTAAGTGTTGTTACCTTTCGATGGGATCATGCTTACTATGATAATCCCCTTGTGCCATCACTCATGTCCAAGTTTTTCAGCGATGTTAAGATTATAAACCTATTCTAGCATAGCCACAAATAAAATGTATGGAAAGCATGATTAGTTATTTGAATCTATCCTCTTGGCTCTCATATTAAGGATATGATCTGAATTGATAGGGATTGCAATGCTTCCAAATCAGATTCTAAAAGCTTACAACTCCAGCATTGCTCAAGCACTAAAAACATCCAATAATCTAAAATTTTTGCAAGAAAACAAACCTCAAGCATAAAGGAAGTCTTCCACCAACTTGAGGGTGATCCAAGCATAAAGATTTATTGCACACAAGCTTAAAGGAAGGCTCCACCCACTTGATACAAGAATCAGCAACTTGAATCTCCATTACCAACTTCCTTCTTACAATAGAAATTGGATAAATGATGCAACTTGGTTCCTAAAAACACTAAGTTCTAAGAACTCAAGAGAGAATCGTTAAGTTGTTTTGGATTCAAATTTTCATTTGATTGTTTGAATTCGACTTGGAGAATCATTGGCATTTGAATCTATGTTGGATGTCATTACAAATTCAAAAATATCAAGGCTAGAGCATTGGAGAAGTTCTGGAATCAAAAGCATGCAATAAAATGCTTGAAAAATGCTGAAAAGGTGAAATCAAGGCAGAAGGCACGTAGGAGCATGGAATGGGCACTGGGACGTGTGCTACGCTAGGTGTGCAGGTGAGCGTTGAAGGCATGCAAGCACTGGGCACGTGGGTGTGCGCACAGGCGTGCGTGAGCACTGGGCACGTGGGTGTGCGCACAGGCGTGCGTGAGCGCATGCTTACATGTGGAGCAAGCCAGCATGCAGGCGTGCGTGAGCGCATGCTTACATGTGGAGCAAGCTAGCATGCAGGCGCGCGCACTATCATGCATGCAACTGTGCGCGTAAAGCAGGAGCGCGGTGCTAAGCAGGGGAAATTTTTGTGTGGCCTGTTTCACTCGTTTCTTATCCGATTTGAGTTCCTTTTTTTTCCTTAGCTTTGTATGAAGCCACTTTATAAATTTTGACTCTTTGGTGTGCCTTTTTGAATTTTTTGAATTCTGAACATGATACGAAGGCCTTGAGGAATATTATACACACTAGTCCAGAAGGCATTAGTGTTATCATGCACAGTTGGAATTATGACTTTTAGAGGCACATTTGGTCTTTTTTGCTGAGCATAGATAACTGGAATGCACTTTTGAATACTTGACATACAAATTATGGGCATCGAAAACTTGATTGTTGAAGTCACCTTTGATTTCATGCACAAGAGTGAATATGGATTCATATCAGGATACAACATATTTGAAAAAAATAATATATCTGAAATACTTATTAATATCAACAAATGTTAACAATTACAAAAATGCATCAATAAATACAACTGATATACAATGAACACATGGCTATTAGGCACCAACCTTAACAATTTTTTGTTTCCACTATTATCAACCACACATATGTCTAACACTATATGCGGTTACATGCCTATCATGCTTCTACTGTAAAAAAGGCTTGGTTAATAAATTAGCCAGGTTATCATTTATGTCTACTCTCTTGATCTTTACATCTCCAAACTGTATGATCTCTTGTACTAAATAGAATCCTTTGAGAAAGTGTTTGGATTTTTTATAAGATTGTTGTTCCTATGGCCTCACCATTGTCGTAATAGAGAACTATAGGATCAGTAATGCAAGGTACCACACCAAGTTTAGTAATGAACTTTTTAATCCAAACTACTTCCTTTGTTGCCTTAGCAAAAGTTATATACTCAAACTTTATAGTAAAATAGTCACAGTACTCTACTTGTAACTTTTCCAACTAACTACACCACTTTTCAAATGAAATACAAACCTCAATTGGAATTTGAAATCATTACGGTTCATTTTGAAACTTGCATCACTATATCCTTGTATAATAAGCTCATCTTCCACTCTATAAACTAAGAAAGCATATTTAGTCTTTCTCAAGTACTTCAGGGTGTTCTTGACAACAATCTAGTGTTTTTCACCTAGATCAAATTGATATCTATTACAAACACTCAAAGTGAATGAGACATTAGTTCACATACATAGCACTGCGTACATGATAAGTCCAATTGTCAAAGCAAATGGAATATAATACATATGCTCTCTATCTTCATGTGTTTAGGACATATGTCCTTAGAAAGATATATGCTAAGAGTCATAAGCAATGAACCTTTTTTTAACTCATCCATTGTAAATATCTTAATAACTTTATCTATGTACTTTCTTTGACTCAGTCCAAGTAGCCTATAAGATCTATCATGATAGATCTTAATACTGAGAATGTAAGTTATTTCTCTGAAGTCCTTCATGGAAAAGCACTTGAATAACCAAGTTTTAACAGTTTTTTAAGTGTGGTATGTCATTTCCAACAATCAAGATGTCATTAACATATAATACTAAAAATGCCACTACGCACTCCCACTAAGCTTCTTGAGCACACATGGCTTATTTTTGTTTTTTATGAATCTGAACTCTGGAACAGCTTCATCAAAATGAATGTTCCATCTCCTCAAAGTTTTCACTAGTTCATAATTGGACCTTCATAATTTGTATACTTTATTTGTATGTCCATCAAGAATAAAACCATTAGATTGTGTCATATACATATCCTTCACAAGGTTACCATTCAAGAAGATGATTTAGACATCTATCGACCAAATCTTATAATCAAAGTATGCAACAATAAAAGGCATTATTCGGATGGACTTAAACATTGTAATTGGTGAAAAGATTTCATCATAATCAATACCATGCTTCTGATGAAAACCTTTAGCAACTAGTCATGCTTTATATGTATGCACGTTACCATCTTTATCAGTTTTTTTTTTTAAAACTCGTTTGCACCTTATAGGTTTTACCCCTTCAAGTGTATCCACTAAAGTCTACACTTGGTTATAGTACATGGAGTCCATCTTAGAATTTATGGCCTCAAAGGCATCTCTCTAAGTTTGGATCTATTATAGCCTCTATACAGGTTTTAAGCTTGTCATCATAGATAACCAATACATCACCATCCTGAGTCAAGAGATAACCATATCTTTTAGGCTCGTGATGTACTTTACTTGACCTACGTAGCTATGGTATACCATAATCAACCACATTGTGTGGCACATCATCCTACCTATCATCTATCGATACTTGTGGCTCAAAAGTTTCACCAAACTCCATATTCTCTTACTAATCTAATCTAGAAAGGAATTTTGTTTTCAAAAAAACCCAAGATTAAACAATAAAGTCATTTTGTTTGTTCAAATGGTAGAAATAATAACCCTTAGTTTTTTAGTGACTCATAAATATACATTTATCATATTTGGAACTCAGCTTATTCAAAGTCAATATCTTAACATAACCTTCATAGCCCCAACCTTCATGTAATCCAAATTAGGCATTTGCCTAATCCATAACTCATAAGGAATTGTCTCTACAAATTTACACAAGACATAATTAAGTGTATATGTTATTGTCTCTAGGGCATAACCCCAGAATGACATAAGTAGTTCACTAAAGCTCATCATGGACCTACCTAACCATATCCATCAGGGTGTGGTTCCTCTATTCAGATACACCGTTATGATGTGGTGTACCAAGAGGTGTGAGGTGTGAAAGTATTCCCTATTCCTTCAAGTACTCATTGAATTCAACACTTACGTACCCCTCTCCACAATCACTACAAAAGATCTTAATACTTTTACCAAGCTACTGATCTACTGCATTTTTGAATTCTTTGAACTTGTCAAAGCATTTCAATTTGTGTCTTATAAGAAACACATTTCCATAGCTATTGAAATCATAAGTAAAGTCACAAAGTAAAGTTCCCTATCTTTGTTTTGCACTATCATGGGTCCACATATTATTGTGTAGAATCCCTAATAGTTTAATTGCCCCTCACTATGACCGATAAAAGGTGACTTGGTCATCTTTCTTATAAGGCATAATTTGCATTTGTTATAAGGTTGAAAGTCAAATAATTGAAAAACCCCAATAGATTGGAGCTTTGGAGTGCACTTCATGCCTATGTGCCTTAGCCTACAATGTCATAGATTAGTCTTGATATGTTTACTTTTTTTTTTTTTTTGGTAATTTGATACATTTACTTGTATTAACATTGATATTTCATTATTATCTAAGTTTGAAACATATAAACTATTTATCATGTATGTTATTCCATAAAGAATACCATTCAAGCTTATGGTTATAGTACCACCAACAATCCAGAAGAGTACCTTATTTATCTAAAGTAGATACAAAACTTAAATTTTTTGAAACATTTGGTATATAATAATAGATTCTTATTTCTAAACAAAGCCTAGTAGGCAAATACAGATAATATGCTTCCATGGTTAGATCTATGATCCTCGCTCTATTACCAACACATATGTCCACCTCTCTTTGGCTAAGCAATCTACTCTACCTTAGTCCCTACATATCAGGAGTGATATACGTACCATATCCTATGTCTACAACCCCAAATGAATTAAAAGTTAGGTTAATCTCAACAACATATGTACTTGAAGTTGAAGTAACCAACTTCTTTTTCTTACGCTTAAAAAAGGCTTTGCAATGTTTTCTTCAGTGGCCTAATGTACCATAGAAGAAGCAAACCACCTATCTTTTCCCCATTCCACCTGTGGGTTACAAATGTTAGGCTTGGGTCTAGGTCTAAGCCTTGGGCTTGGCCTTACCATGCCTTGGCTTTATGCTTGGCACCAACCATAAGCACTTTCTTCCCCTTATCCTTTTCTATATTTTGCTTAGTATCTGAATCAACCTGAGTAGTTCAACCAATGAGTACTCCTCATTCAAATTAAAATTTGTAACAAAATCTAACCAAGAAGAAGTTAGGGAGTTCAACACAAGATCAATAGCCACTTTGTTATCCATGAAAAACTTGGTTGGTTACCCATTCAATATAGCCAATCATCTTGGCTACATGAACGCCTTCTTATACACACCCCGTTCATCCTACAATTGAACATAATATATGTCACCTTATAGCATTTGCACCTCTTACAAGTTCCATATATCTTACATAAGTGAATAAGTACAGGCTTGGCATTCATATCTTTATGTTGCATTTGTACCAAAGGATATAAAAGCCAATATCAGACACTAGACTTCTACACAAACCTTCTAATACTTGTGATAAGTATCAAAGACTATCAAAGTGGAATTAAGACTAGGTTTTGAAGAAGTTTCACCCTCAAGAATATACAATCATTCTTCTTGATGCAAGACAATTCTTAAGTTCTTGTACCAATTAAGAAAATTGGTGTCCTCTAACCTATTCTTCTTTTCCAAAATTAGACATAATGACTTGGAATTTGTCATGATGTGATGATCTAACCTATTCTCTTTATACCAATCAGACATATGTTCAAAAAAAAATAAAACTATTTTTTTTTTGGTAAATAAAAATTTATAAACAAACCAAACGATTAAGCTTTAACAACCTAAGCGCAAAGAGAGAACTCGCCTACATACAAAAGCCAAGGAAACAACCAAACTACCTTACACCAACTAGCCTTCTGATGTGATCCCAGCCCATTCCAATAGTCCCACACTTTTTCATGTTTATTGAATGAAATCAAAAGCCAAAGGAGTCCAAGATATGAAGTCTATGGTCCAAGCCAATCAAACATGCAAGCAAATGGCCCAAGGCAATAAGGTGGTCCAAGAAGAGCTCACATTGGGCTATCCTAGCCCAACCCATGTTCATCAAGGAGAATTAGGCCCATTTACCAAATTTAGCTTCAATTTGATTCAAAGAATGGAAGATATGGAAGTTGCAAAGTCAAAGGGACATGATTCCTTTATTTAAGGAAAAGTGGCATAACTTGTAATTAATGAAGCATGGGCTCGTTTCTCATTTCAATGGCTTAGAAATTTTGTAATATTTTGTAATTTCATTTTCTTGTATTTATATTTAATATCAGGGCTTTGACCATGCCTTTAGGAAGACCATATGTTCTTCCTTTATCCAAAATTTAGCCAAAGGTTTGGTGGTGTATTTCCAAGTTGGTGGCCTTGCCTTTATGCTTAGAGTATCATTTGGCTAATCTAGTGAGTATTATATGTGTTGCATGGAAATTTATCTAACTTGAACTTGTAGAACTTATAGTGCTTTCCTTTGGTTTTGTTAATCTTGATATGGTGTTGACTTGTTGAATGATTTGGTGATGAAAATCAATAGATTGGGATGTTTGATGATGGTTGGAAGTGACGTGTTAAGTATTAGAAGTGATTAGAGCCTAATTTGCATGCTTAAGCTTTTGAATGTAATTTTAGCCAATTTGATGGATTCAAATCACCCTCTTGAAAGCATATCTAGGCTCCTATAAAGATAGAACTCAAGAGAGCCAAATGGCAGGGAAACCACCCACCTAACCTAACCAACCCAAGCTTTTGTAACTACTAATTACAATAAAAATAACTATACACTTAGGCCTATAATGATTACATTTACAAAATATGTTTTACTAATGTCATGACTAACTTCCATCTTATGTACATGTAAAGGTAAAGACTAACTCTCTAGTTCCCACTTTGAGTAAAGAGCCAAGTGATGAAAAACTTAATATCAACCATAACTAGGCCAAACTAAGAAGTCGGGTATACCCATGACTAGCTTGTTGCAAAAACATAAAACTAGTTGATTTATTTTAATCATTCAATCAAGATTTTATTAAACGTTTCCACTATTTTCCTCAAACCAATAACTCTTACTATTGTATTCAGAAAGTCCTGATGGACTTTTCAATGGAACAAAATCCCATTGAATCAACTCAACCTTCATTTTGGTGAACAAGCCAAGTTAACCTGAATAGGTAGGTCATTAAACCAATCAGTAAAAGCCCATGATCTCAAGTTAAGTTCTACCTCAACAAACCATGCATACCTTAGTTGCAACTTGTTATTAGTGGGTCTAGTACAATATACAATATGTATTGACAAATATGTTATTACTCTAGCTTTAATAGATTCCACCTTTACTTTGGTGAACAAACTACTTTTTCTTAGTTAAGTTTGATTCAATATAGCTAGCAACTAGTCTTCTATCTAGTAATGGGCTACCTTTTGGTTATTTTTTTTTTTTTAAATAAAGAATTTATAAGCAAGAAAAAAGTTGGGCAAGCTTGGAGCAATCTAAACAAAATGAGAGAACCCATTTGCAAGTTGTAAAACCCCATATACAATATGGCAAATAACATAGAGGGGGGGTGAATAGGTTATTTAAAAATTTTATCAAGTTTTAATTCCTTTCCTATTCAACCAATACAAACATGCAAATATAAATACAATTAAGCACAATTAAATGACTAAGCAAATATAAATAAAGAGAGTAAGGGAAAGAAATGCTCAGCCGATTTTAGAGTGGTTCGGAGCTTCTCCACGCCTCCTACGTCCACTACTCCAAGCAACCCCGCTTGAAGATTTTGTTTCCACTAACTTTAACCCAAAGTTACAATAGTTTTGATCCAAGGGATTTCGCCCTTAACACTAGTTTTGATACAAGGGATTGCGCCCTTAACTTAGTTTTAACAGGGATTACGCCCCACACTAGTTTCAGGGGATTGCGCCCAAGGGTTTGTGGAAATCTTACAAGAAATTTGCCTCACAAGGCTAATATAACAATTGAGCACAAGCTTTCTCTCTAAAGGTTTACAAATAAGCTTTTGTGAGAGAATAATGGAGAAGAGTTTAGAGAATGGAAGAATGGAAGTCTTAGGCCTGATTCTCTAACCCTTGCATCTTCAAATCAGCTCCAATTTATAGGAAATGGAAAATTCTAGCCATTGCTGCTGATTTGAGAGCCGTTGGAGAGTTTCTGGAAAACTACACGGGCGTGACCTCTTGATGCACGGTCTTGCTTCCCTTTTTCTGCACTTTCCAACGGTGAATTTTTGTGCAAGCACAGGCGTGCATATTTGTAACACACGGGCGTGTGTTAATTTTCTTCAGATGCCTTCAGATTCTAGAAGCTTGCACAGGTACACGCACGATCAACGCACGGGAAGCACACAGGTGCATTTTGGCCTAGCACACAGGCGTGTGTTTTGGGCTACACAGTCGTGTGTTTCATCTTTCTTTGACACACGGCTATGTCTTTTCAGCACACGGTCGTGTGTGTGCTTTTTCCTTGACACACGGCTATGTGTCATTCTACACACAAGCGTGTGTCTTCAATAATTCCATGCACCGGCGTGTGTGGCCTTTAAACACGGGCGTGTGCTACTTATGTCTTCTCTTGTGCTCAACACGGGCGTGTGCAGCCTTAACATTGCAATACACGGGCGTGTGCGACTCAATACATGATCGTGTGTGTCTTCAATTTCTCAGTGTGCATAGGTGTTCCTGCAAAACAACTTTTCAGCCCGATTTCGGTCATGAACCAAGTTCATGCCAGGGGTAATTTGGTCATTTCATAAATTTTAACATATTTTCGAAATCATCAAAACACTAAGGGTTCAACAATCTCCCCCTTTTTGATTGATGACAAAATATATTAAAATTTTTAATAAAACATATTCAATTAAAACTTTTATTGTTCTTTTAGTACCCCCTACTATCTCTATGCATATAAAAGTTTTCATTACTCCCTCTATCTTTATGCATATAAAAAATTTTATTACTTCCCCTATCTTAATGCACATAAAAATTTTCAATCGTTATGCATATATAAAAATTTTAATTGATTTTAACCCTAATTCTCCCCCTTTTTGTCATAAATCAAAAAAAATTTTGACAGAGTCTCCTTTGTTTTTCAGATATTTCCCAAACATAACAAGAAATATACACTCCAAAATATCAACAACAATTTCAATTCACCAACATCAACAATCAAAGCAATAATAAGTCATTAAAAAAATATTATCAATATAATGTTAAAGTCAACACAATTTAAACAAAAAATTAATGTTCCTCAAACAAAAATTTTAAATTGTGCAAATGATGTATGAAAGAATGCATATGAAGGATGTTTTCAATCTTGAGCTGGTGGAGGGGCATCATCATCATCTTGTACTGATACGGATGGAAATCGAGAATTGAGAACTTGTAACTGATTTTCCATTCCACTTACTCGGTCTTCAAGACGTCCCATTCTGTTGCTTATGCCAACTATTTCTTGCTTCATAAAGTGGAAATTCTTTAAGACTTGTCCTTGAAAAGTTTCAAATGAAGTCATTAGCCTTTGCATTTCAGAGGGCGATTGAGATTCCATTCCTTGATCAATGCGAGTTCTCTTCCCTCTTCTTCCACTGGATTCGGCTGCATGCGATGGGGCACCTGAAGGAGCTGTAGAAGGCTCAGTCTCTCCAATAGTATCAATTAGTCTCCATCCCTCCGAACCGTCCTTTTCAATTAATTTCATTCTGAACAGGGCGTCAGTACCAAGGTAGTGTATGTCTGTGAAGGGAATTACTTGATGCTCATATTCTGATAAATCCAATCCGAGCTTCTCAGTAAAAAAGGATATCAGCATCCCAAAGTTGATCGGAACTCGGGGTTTATCTATATTTTCCTGAATGTCATTTAATTGCCCAATTAACCACCGAACTACATCCACTTGAGCGTTTTCCAATGCGGCTTCCATCAATGCTAGATCTCTCACACTTATATGTCCATTAGTATTTGTTCTAGCATTTAATATGTAGGTAATCATTCGATGAAAAATTTTCAGACTCGAGCTCCGCATAGCCGATGTCTTGGCTTTATGTGCATGATAAAAATCGGTTCCAGTACAATGAATCCATGATGCCTGTGAACTACACCCTCCAGGCATATCGAGAATTCCTTCACAATCACATTCTAACCAGCTCGCTAATTCTTCCGGTTTTACAGTCCAACTTAAATTTCCTAATCGGAACTTCATAGTATAATCCAAAATCGTTCCCCTAGGATCTTTCGATAATTGTAACGAACTGTAAAACTCATAAACTAATCATTCATAGGCATTATATCTCATCAAAAATAATTTCTCCAATTTCAAAGATCTAACTAAAACCATTACATCCTCCAAAATTCCAATTTCTCTTAAAATTGACATATCTAAACATCTTCCAACATAAATTGATTTTTCCAAAAGTTGATTAAGGCGTACTTTTTGCTCTTTATTCTGAAAAACAATTCCATACGGCCTTTCATTCGATCTTTTGTTTGCACTCTTCATTCTTGGAGGCATTTTGAGATTGACTTTGAAATGAAAATGATTTTGATGGATTTAATGCGAAAATCGGTATGAAATTGTGTGGGAATGCAAGAGAACTTGATGAAATAATGTTAGAAACCAAATGTAGGTGAGAAATATGATGAAAAATGAGTGATTTTTGAGAAAGATTTGAGAGATTTTCGGCAAAGGGGCGGCCAAGGTTTGTAATTTGCGTGAAATGAGAAGAAAAAAGCATGAATATCTTATATAGCAGCGGACCCATGGGCGTGTGTTTTGCAGACACACGGGCGTGTGTTTTGCAGACACACGGGCGTGTGTCTGGATCCCCAAATACGCACGGTCGTGTGTCTCTCAAACACACGGGCGTGTGTGCTGCATAACGCGCAAATGAACACGGCCGTGTGGCTTCTTGCACACGGGCGTGTTTCAACGTTTTAAAAAAATACGACCGTGTATTTTATAGCACGGCCGTGTGCTGGTTAAGCACGGTCGTGTGCAGATGATACACGGTCGTGTGATCTGAAAAAATTTGTTATGCAATGCTGAAATTCAGAGTTAATCAAAACACAACAAAATATAATTTTTGCTCATTTTGATCAACTAAGAGGATCATTAATATGTGAATTCTGATATTGACCGATTTCAAAAATATTTTCAGATTAATTCGACTCGAATTTAGAATACGCACATAAATTATCAAGCACATCACACAAATATATAAATCAACACATATTCACAAACCACATATTCATATTAACACAATCATCATTCACAATATATAATTGAGCATGTTCAAAATAACTTACTTGGATATGAGTTGTGTTTCAAGCTTTACTTTTCTACACCACTTTTTCATTCCTTTTTGGTGTAGAAGCACAAGGAGACTCGTTCTTCTTCGTCTTCGTCCTCCGAATCTTCCTTGCTTAATGCGGCAAGCATTTTCTTTTTCGATTTCTTCTTTTTCACCCAAGGACATTCTTACCGGTAATGTCCTTCCTTTCCGCACTCGTAGCAAGTTACCAGTTTTTATTTCTTTTTCTTCTTCCCTTTTGAAAGGAACTTGCTGAATTTCTTGGAGAGCACCTTCAAATCCTCTTCATCCATCGAGCTCTCCTCTTCGGTTGAGTTTTCTTTATCTTCACTTGTATCCTCCTCAACCTTGAGTGCGATATTCTTCTTTTTCTCCTCCTTCTTGGGCATCCATTTCATTTCATGAGTTAGGAGACTCCCGATCAATTCGTCCATGCCTATGTTGGTCAAGTCCTTCGATTCTTCAATTGTCGTCACCTTCATACTCCAAGCTTCCGGCAATGACCGTAGCACCTTCTTGACCAACTCAACATTCTCAAACCTTTTTCCCAATCCTCTCAATTCATTTACTAGGTTTAAGAAGCGTTTATACATTTCCGTGAGGTTTTCATCTTTCTTCATCTCGAACAATTCATACTCACGGAAAAGCATCTCCACCTTGGACTCCCTCACTTGGCTTGTACCTTCATGAGTCATTTGGAGGATCATCCAAGCTTCATGTGCTGTTTCACAAGAGGAAACACGGTTAAATTTCATGGTATCTAAAGCACAAAACAGCATGTTTAATGCCCTTGAATTTAAACTCATCAATTTTTCATCATTTTCATTAAATTCAAATTCATTCTTGGGCAAATTTGTATTTGGATTAATAGGGACAAAATCACCCTTATCAATAATTTTCCAAAGTTTATAGTCAATGGATTAAACAAAAAATTTCATACAAATTTTCCATTGACCGTAATTAACACCACAAAATAAGGGTGGCCTATTTGAACTACCCCCTTCTTCGAAAGACGGTTTTTGAAAAATATTTGCCATAAAAGTTTCAAAAATGGATCTTAAACTCTAAAAATTGTTAGATTTTCGAAAACAAGAGCCCAAGCTCTGATACCAATTGTAAAACCCCAAATACAATATGGCAAATAACCTAGAGGGGGGGTGAATAGGTTATTTAAAAATTTTATCAAGTTTTAATTCCTTTCCTATTCAACCAACACAAACATGCAAATATAAATACAATTAAGCACAATTAAATGACTAAGCAAATATAAATAAAGAGAGTAAGGGAAAGAAATGCTCAGCCGATTTTAGAGTGGTTCGGAGCTTCTCCACGCCTCCTACGTCCACTACTCCAAGCAACCCCGCTTCAAGATTTTGCTTCCACTAACTTTAACCCAAAGTTACAATAGTTTTGATCCAAGGGATTTCGCCCTTAACACTAGTTTTGATACAAGGGATTGCGCCCTTAACTTAGTTTTAACAGGGATTACGCCCCATACTAGTTTCAGGGGATTGCGCCCAAGGGTTTGTGGAAATCTTACAAGAAATTTGCCTCACAAGGCTAATATAACAATTGAGCACAAGCTTTCTCTCTAAAGGTTTACAAATAAGCTTTTGTGAGAGAATAATGGAGAAGAGTTTAGAGAATGGAAGAATGGAAGTCTTAGGCCTGATTCTCTAACCCTTGCATCTTCAAATCAGCTCCAATTTATAGGAAATGGAAAATTCTAGCCATTGCTGCTGATTTGAGAGCCGTTGGAGAGTTTCTGGAAAACTACACGGGCGTGACCTCTTGATGCACGGTCTTGCTTCCCTTTTTCTGCACTTTCCAACGGTGAATTTTTGTGCAAGCACAGGCGTGCATATTTGTAACACACGGGCGTGTGTTAATTTTCTTCAGATGCCTTCAGATTCTAGAAGCTTGCACAGGTACACGCACGATCAACGCACGGGAAGCACACAGGTGCATTTTGGCCTAGCACACAGGCGTGTGTTTTGGGCTACACAGTCGTGTGTTTCATCTTTCTTTGACACACGGCTATGTCTTTTCAGCACACGGTCGTGTGTGTGCTTTTTCCTTGACACACGGCTATGTGTCATTCTACACACAAGCGTGTGTCTTCAATAATTCCATGCATGGGCGTGTGTGGCCTTTAAACACGGGCGTGTGCTGCTTATGTCTTCTCTTGTGCTCAACATGGGCGTGTGCGGCCTTAACATTGCAATACACGGGCGTGTGCGGCTCAATACATGGCCGTGTGTGTCTTCAATTTCTCAGTGTGCATAGGTGTTCCTGCAAAACAGCTTTTCGGCCCGATTTTGGTCATGAACCAAGTTCATGCTAGGGGTAATTTGGTCATTTCATAAATTTTAACATATTTTCGAAATCATCAAAACACTAAGGGTTCAACACAAGTGAAAGCAAAGAGCACCAAAACAAAAAAAACCATACCCAACCACACTTTTGAGAGCCTATCTAGGCTTTAGTGAAGCTAAAACTCAAGAGGCTGAAAAATAGACACAACCTTAACCACCTTAATTCCCTTGCTCTCGCAATTACTATTTACATGACAAAAAATGAAATACAAAATAATTTGTACTTTAAGCAATATTTGTACTAATTTACAACCACTAATACATAACCAATTGAACAAAATAGTAATGTAAAAAGAGACCCTTTCTTCCAAAAAGCCATCATAATTTGTGGCCCAAGTGGACAAAAGCACGAAGAACAGCCTTTAGTCTAACCAACTCCTTTTAGTAGCTTCAAAGCGATGGTGTTCTAAGTTCAGAGGTTTAAAATAGTCTTCATTTTCATAGCCAGTATGATTTTCCAATGCAGCCCACTCCTACTTGAAATGGGCCAAATAAGAGGCACACATATGGTTGTGACTAACCCTTCCACTCTTCCTTACAAATCTCCACAACAATTACACAAAATGGTGCCTCCAACAACCTATCATCCTACCTAAATTTGTTGTAACAAGCATAGAAAAACAGGTTGTAGTAGCTTGGTAATGGGTGTTTTCCATCAGCTTTTCCTTCTTCTCCCAAGCATATGTATAGGGCCAAGTAGTTTAGCAAAAAAAGGCCAAAAAACTAGCAAGGAGCCCAGCCGGATAGCATTGAAAATGTTAGAAAAAACTACCCAATTCTAGAATTTACTGTCCACAAAACAATTGTCAAGAATAATACCTACAATTTGCAAGAGAAATACCAACCCGAATCCATGATCAAGCAGCAACAACATGGATCTACAAGCTTAAGGATATAGAACCCATTGATCCTATGCCATGATTGAAGCTCAGGTCCTCATCCTTATACATGAGATGCCACATTTTCCAAGTGACATATATTTTGTCTATCTCTAATCGCCTTAGGAAGGAGATATGCATGGTGAGATCACAGAGCATGCTTAACCACATTATTTAAATTCTGCCACACTTGTAAAAGGAACCCAAAAATAGCAACCTCACATGAATAACTTTGAAAGTTGTTAAATTGTTGCCAAGAACAATGCACATAACCCACCTCATAACGGTTTGATACCAAGTGTACCTAGGAATGGGAAATGTAAGACCCGTTGCCACGCATACCACTGCTGCTGAATATACTCTTTATTTTTTTTAATAATTTGAAAATTCGGTATACGTGACGGAAATCCTACGAAAAGAAACTGCTACTGTTGAGTACGTAAATGGAAGCTGAAACTGAAATGTATACAATGTACAATGGTGGCCCTAAAATATATTTCTCATATATAAACTGTTTCTGTACAAACATTTACTGAGTAAATATAAAATTTACAATAATCCCACTAGGCCAACTATACACTGAAAACTGATATGGAGCCCTCTCTCGTCAACCACGGTCCACCCGCTCCTCACCAGCAACAAACAACCTAAAAAGAAAGGAAGAAGGAAAGGAATGAGTGATAAAGATCACCCAGTAAGCGATCCTTACTTCCCTCAACCCAAGCAAGCAATCACACATAACACATACCTGGCCTTGACCCTAACATTCATCTATTCGCTTACTGAATCTGGATATATTGCTTATTCTGTTATCTGGTTGCATTATTAATTCATGTCATGAAATATGTATCATGTCATGCTAACTGTAAACTAAATATGCATGCATCTGAATATTTACATATCCGAAGATACCTGCTGTGCTGATCAAGCTGATGAACACAGGGATTCGAGATCTTGGCCATGTGGGCTGAACAGTCTAACGAAAAGCTAGAAAGTTGAATATGCTGAGTTAAACGATCTGACCGCAATCAGAAGGCTAAAATCCCATAGATGGCACCTCGAGTTCACCCAAACTCTAACTCGGATATTGGGTTCTGAATACTGAATGACTAGGAAAATCGGATCCCTTGATCCTTTTCCATGCTGATGCCTTGGCATGTCATGCTATGAAATGCTTATGCAACATTAATTATCCCATTTTATCTTTATTTATTGCTTTCTAGCCTTTAAAATGATTTCTCATGCTTTATTTACTCATTTTAAACTTGTTCCTGAAAAATTATGTTACTGCACAGGCGTGTGGGCAAAGCACACGGGCGTGCAAGGAACACACACAAGCGTGCATGGCAAAGGCACACGGGTGTGTGCACAAATGCACGGGGTCATGCACTGGCCGTGCAGCCGGTCATGCTCACTTCTGGAAAAACTACACAAATCACTGGAAAATCAGGCACACGAGCGTGTCCCTCAGGACACCAGGTCGTGCACACTTCGTGCACACAGGCGTGTCTTTGTAAAAACAAAGGCACACGGGCGTGTGTCTTGCTCTGCACCAACGACACCAGCCTCGAACTTGTAAGAATCCTAATCAAACATCCATCAAATTGAAATTAACTGAAAACATGCATTTCTAGCACTTCAATATGCATACAACACACTTTAATTTCATCCTTCACCAATCACAACTCAATCCACCATGAAAATAACCCATTCTCTCACATAATCGCACACAAGCATAAGCAAGCATGGTTCATGGGTGGAAATCATCAAATCAAGCATCATCTTATCAACATATCAATGCATAAACTCATCATATAACTCATAAGCATGCTAGAAACACATCCAATCATCAAACACAAGTTGGGAAACGTAAGGAAGAAGTAAGGAAGTACTTACCTCTTGCCATGGCTGTTGGAAAACTCTATCAAGCTAATCTCTTCCTTCTCTAGCTGGATTGGGAGTTGTTGGATGCTAGAAATTTGTTCTAGGGCTGGGAGTCACTGAAAAACAAAAGAAACCTTAGTTGGAAAATGGGATAACTTGGGTGAGAAACACTTAAAACTCTCATCTTTCTCCTCTAACTCACACGGGCATGCAAGGCACAGTGCAGGGGAGTACACAAGGGAAAATGAATAAACTTCATTTCCCACGCTACACATGATAGAAAGCTCCCAAAGGGAATAATGCGTAAACCACATAGGTTTTGGAAACTTACTATCTCACCCTTAAACTCTTCTAAACTCCCAATCTATTTCTAAATCTCACATCTAACCCCCAAAATTCTATCCTAAAGCGCATTTCTAATCCTGGGATACTACAGGAAAAATCTCATATGAAAGTAAGGTTACCCAAAATATAACTTGCGAAACAACAATTTTGTTAGTAAAAAATCTTCCTCT
The DNA here is from genome assembly GCA_026122585.1 of Anacardium occidentale. Classification (NCBI taxonomy): domain Eukaryota; kingdom Viridiplantae; phylum Streptophyta; class Magnoliopsida; order Sapindales; family Anacardiaceae; genus Anacardium; species Anacardium occidentale. Next base: position 25,920 of record JAJEJH010001000.1, read on the forward strand.
TGTCTCACTCTCAAAGTTCAACCCATAAATAAAGAAAGAACATGGCCCAACAATAAAGAAAGAAATTGGCTCACACAATTTCACTCTCAAGTCCCCTTCACTTTTCCCATGCCAATCCAAGGAATCCAAGGACACATCAAAAGGCAATACCATGTTTGAACACTTTGTTCGAAAGAGACTAATTGGAACCAATAGACACATTAGGACTTGATTTGACAAAACTAGACAACTTTACCTTTTTATCCCTTATGACTTTTTTAACAAGAACGCAAACACACTCTTTCGATTGGGTTAGTCTAAAGTAGATCCAATTGTTTCTCTGACACCAAATGAAATAAATAATGGCTCCTAGACTCAACTCATCCATAATGAACCTAAGAGAGTTATCTTTCCACTCCCTTGCAATCTCTTGACAATACCCTCCCCATCATTGGCCTCTATAACTCGGGTTGCTTAGACTTAAAACATTGCTTCAAATGTATTGGGTATAATTACATGGGAGAAACAAGTGACCAATATTTTCATCATGCAAATCATATAGAACACATTTACAGTTAAAGCAAATATACCATACCTTAGCAACTTGCCCAAAGTGTGTACACAATTTCTCATAGTGAGCAAGAGAATGATAGCATGTTAAAGGATGAATTTCTTATGCCAAACAATATGGATCCAATTGACTTCTTCCCCTCTTTTCCTAAGCATATTCCATGCAAAGTTAATGGTGAACTCATCTTTTTTGCTAGGATTTAAAAATAACCTTGTCCCCATTGGATTGTTTATTCTCACAGTCTTAACTTCTATCATTTGTCTAGAGTTGGCAACCAACCACTTCCACTCCTTATTTTTAATAACCTATCTAACCTTTGCATATTTACTTATTCCCAAGTCATAGATAATCTTTTCTTCTAACCTAATCACAATGGGCCTAGGGGGTGCCAATTATCCCACCACAGATGAGTATGCTCCCCATTACCAATTAAGTAACCTTGCCACGAATGTCGTCCCTAATCCTAAGAAGTTTCTTTAACTACCAAGGACTATTGCTCATGCCCTATATGTCCCATATACTCCTACCCTTAATTCTATTCTTCTATACTCAATCAGCCCATACAGATTGATTATTAGTTTGAACAAGTTTCCATAAGTACTTAGTAACAATGGCCTTATTCCAATCTTTGTTTAATCTCAATCCAAGCCCCCCTTTCACACAAGGGCAACAAACCTCTTCCCAAGTAGCTTTAGCCTTCCCCTAATTTGAATCCATTCTATTCCAAAAGTAATTCCTTAACTTAAAATCAATTTCCTTGAAGACTTTACTAGGGAGGAAAAATGAGACATCCAGAACACTTGGATGCTGAAAAAGATAGCTTTGATCAATGTAAGTGTACCAACATAGGACAAGTGTTTGGTTTTCCAAGACAAGATACTAACAAAGATTTTGTTCATAAGAGGCTTACAATCATCTTCAATAAGCTTAGCGGAAACTAAGGGGACACCAAGATAATTAAAAGGAACTGTGCCATCTCAAAACTAAAAGATGTTACTTTTAGCCTTACTAGCCACTAGGCTAGACCAATTCTGGAAACATCAAAAGCCTCTTTGAAGACCCTAATAGATTTCTCTTTAGCTTTATAGAAAAGGATATTATGATTTAAACAAAGGTGGGCGATCCTATTAGCCTTACACTTCCAATAAAATGTAAATTCTTTTCTCCTAACTTTTTTTTCAACAATTTTAAAGAAGCCTTCCATAACAATAACACATCACACAGGGGCTAATAGTCTTCAAATCATCTAATCGAGCATTAAAGCAGCACTTATTAAATTCCTCATCATGGGCACCATAGTATCTAGAGCCTCCCATCTTTTCTTCCTTCTTTCTTATAGCATTAAAATCTCTCATAATCACCTAAGACTCATTCTTTATTTGAGTGCTAATCCTAATGATATCCTCCCATGTCTTCCTCCTATCAATGTAACTATTAGCCCCATAGATAAATGTAGCATACAACTTTTTACTTGAAGAAACAACTTCAATATTACAATAGATATGTTACTCTCCACTCTCCACAACCCCATCTTAATAGTATTGTTGTTATATGCCACCAAATACTATGGGTAGTGGAATTGTAGTTATCAATCTAGCTCTAATCAACACACGTCTTTTTTTTTAACAACATTTTTTATTCTCTTCTCTCACTTTGGTCTTTAAAATTGTGATAATGTCCAAGGAACAACTCCTAATAAAATTCTCAATCTCTTTCTGCTTTAAAGGGTAGTTTAATCCCCTAATATTCCACGGAGTGAGCTTAACCATTGATTTTGAGGGCAGGAGATCAATTCCTACCTTTTCTCCTGTTTTCTAGCCTTACTCCCCTTCTATTCCTTCCTACCACACTAGTTTTTTATTTCCATTTCATTTACTATAATGGCCTTCCCAAAGGGTTTGACAATAGAAGAATCAAATAATTCCTCACCTTACTTTCCTTGTTCATTGTTAATCTCCACTATCTTAACTTTCATTGAGATTTTTCCCTCTATTTGTTCATTTTTGTTAACCTTTTCTTATTCTATAATTTCTCCATCCTTGGTTTTTCTAGTTTCTACCCTTGTATCCGAAAGAGGAAAGTCCTCTATAAGGTGATTAAATTTTCTACTATTATCTAGTATAGACATATCTACTATCACCAAGTCATTATCATTTCCCTCATTAGCTCCACTTAAAGCTTCAAACCTATTGCCTAACTTTCTTTCGGTTGGAGTTCCCACTATTTTCTCAGAATTAATCTTATCTCTTCTATTCACAGTAACCTTTCCATCTCTACTCTTTATGGCATTGGTATTCTTGACATATTCTTGCTTAGCCACTTTGTAATCAACTATGACATTTCTTCCATTGATGCGACTCCTATAGGAGCCAACTCTACACTTATCACTAGCATGAAATTACCAAATATTTGACATCGAATATGATACCAATCGATCTGATTGTAGCCATAGATAAATTGATTCTGGATAACTCAACTAAGAGACTCATCTCGTGTTTGGGATTGACGAATCCTATATTGATCTATTGCTCACCTTTAAAATGCTCTAGTTATGGCGGTGTGTTTGATGATATCAAATGGTACCATTTTTATTACAAAACAGTATGATAAATCTTAAATTGAAGAACCACATATATCCATCAAGTCATAACGATTGATCCATAAACATAGGCAGCACCATCTATATGAGATTCTTATCATTGGGTTTGTCTAGTGAATATAACCATCAAATATTGCACCCATGTATGGAACTAAGATGTAAACAATTGACCTCAATGCATATAAATCATTGCCGCCTTTTGATGGGATTGCACATACCAGGATAATCCTTACACCATCACTTGTATCCAAGTTTCATAATGATATTAGGATTACAATCTAATTCTAGTATAACCATCGATGAAATGTATGTAAAACATGATTAATTATCTAAATCCATCATGTCGATTTTACTATATTAAAGACATAATATATGTTACAAAAAAATAATATATCTGAAATACCTCGTATTATTAATATCAATAAATGTTAACAATCACATTAATACATCAATAAATACAACTAATATACACGTGGCTATAAGGTACCAACCTTAACATAAGATGCATTACTTTCTATGCTTGCGAGAAGACACATGGATCGACTATAAAATAAAAGTGGACTAAGTGGCCTGTCATGACGCATCAAGTCAACACAAGTCTACAAGTTGACCTAATGAATGAAATAAGTTATTTGTAAATGTATATGTATACATATTTTTGCTTTGAAGTAACCTTTATTTTGTAGGTAGTATTTTTGTAGTTTATTTGAACTTATTTGATTAGACTAAAGGTGAATACAATTCATTTTGTTAAATTTAAAGGTGAATGATTTACTTTTATTAGACTTGTTTAGGAAATCAGTAGGTTGTAATTTAATTTTAATTTTCTAGGCTTGTTTAAGGGTGAATGAATCGTAATATTATTTTATTGCTTTGTGGATGTTTTACCATTTTGAATGTATGTTAAATATTCGTGGACATCACATGTTAATAAAATGGGGAATCTAATCAATATGGTTAAAAATTTTTAAATGAGCTACAGGCAAGCAATATAGGTATTTAACATCTTATGTCATACCTAACTCTTGCAAGAAATTCATGAAGTCATCCATCTTCACCAATGCATCTTTTCCTAGGGTAATCCCTGAGTGGCAGCTTTATTTCAAAAGCTTCATGATAGACCAAAAACACTATCATGTGCATTCTCCTAGTTACATCTAGAGTAACCAAACAAAAGTGACAAGTCAATCAACCTAGCTTAAAAAGGCAAAAATCATCGTTACCATATTGTCTAGATTCAGATTGAATTCAAACACAAGTCATTCGTTATCTTTAGCAAAGCATCACAATCACCCAATCGATAAAGTATATCAATGAACATCTTAGAACTTATATAACTCAATAGTTAATGTATAATATGATCCCTTCATCGTATCATGTCTCTTGAGACTGAGACACATGTGTCTATCTCAGTATGTCCTCATATAAACTAATATATATATCTAAACCAGATATAGTGGATTAAGCAACAACTTAATCCCACTATGATTATAGATTCATTAGTCATAGACATGTATCAGTGATCTCACTAGAGGCATTGCTTCTATGCTTAGGAATGACAAATCCTTTGTTAATCTACCATAGTCTTCAACTAATCTTGATACAACTAATCACTCACCTATATAATACTTTAGTTATTATAATACATTTGTTTATGTCAAACTATCTCAGTCCTAGCACAAGATAGTCTAGTGACCTCAAATCGAAAGATCATATGTATCCATCAAGTTAAAAGAATATTTTCCATGGACACAAACATCACCATGTATATGAAATCCTATTAACGGATCTATCCAATGAACATGATCATCAAATCATGCACTCATATCTTGCATTAAGCTATGAGCAACAATTTTGACACATGTAAGCTATTGCAACCTTTGGTGAGGTTATTTAATATTATGATAATTTTATAATTGTTACTTGCACCCAAAGTCAAACTAATGTTCAAATTACAAACACTTATAGAATGACCACCAATAAGAACATAGAAAAAACACAATCAGTAAACTAAAATAAATATAACAATTAAACACAATCATATAATAACAATTAAGCACCTCTTTATTAATAATCAATGTGTGTACAACATAAAATAAATATAATAGAATACATGGCTATAAGGCACATACCCCAACATATACCTCGTGTCCTAATCTACAACCTCAATGGTGTAGTTAAGGGCAAGAGACTCTATAGTCCCTCAACCTGGGCTCTTCTTGCGACATCTCTATGATTTTATCAAGCTCGAATGCATCAAGGTGCGTTAGGTGTCCAACATGCTCCTAACAATGTATTGTAGCCATCAAGTACAAGATACCCTCTATGTATATCGACATCCTCCTCCTAAAGGACTCTTCACTACTCATGTAACTCCAAAAAGAGTCATACACGGTGATCATCCCCTTTTGAATATCTAACACCGCGTATACCCAATGTGTATTATTGAAATGAATTGGAATGAAGGTCCACAACATTGAAATTGTTT